>JACEVL010001490.1:0-22500 GCA_020284085.1 Aporrectodea caliginosa
ATGGTGGGCATGCCTGATTCTCACGTGCAAAGAATTCGTCCAGGTCTCCTTCACTTGTATGACAGCAGATGTACAACCTGGAAAATAGTGACCAGTCAATCTTCACAGATGCCAACTGTTGCTTTGCTCGTGACTTGCCCCGTACAGGTACTGAAGAGAGGAAGTTGTTTCGTTTGATTGCGTCATTGACAGGTCGCGATTGGGTAACAAGACGTCCGTTGACAAATGTTTCGTACTGCTTTTGTCTAGTTTTCTCGAGGTTCCGCATTGAGTTGATCACTACTGTATCAGCCAGATTTCTGGTATCAAGGAAATGTACGTGTAGATCATTGCTGTCGTCGATGAATGGACTTTCCATCTCAACGCTCACATTGCTTATAAGTCTATAAGAGCCTTAACCTGGTTGAAAAAGGCTACCTGCGCGCTTTTCGTCTGCTCATGATGTCGAAGATCCGATTCTGTTTCTGGTGTCTTTATCGATGCCTGGAACTCGTTGGTGAGATGTCCAGACACCATCCATCGTCGTAGGATTTGTGGGTTCTGTGTGAGGATTACTGCGTGATCCTTCAAGGGCGTTGTTCTGCTCATGGGCTTAGTCTATGGCAATAATGGAGAAAGCACGCCCCGTCTTTATTACTGCGAAGTTGCCACGCAGAAATTCGTGGTAAACAACAGGATAAGTGTTTGCAATTACTTCTACTGGAACCCTTACCTCTAAATATTTTACTAGACACCAAGATCACGATTCTAAGTGAACTAGAAGCTGAGATATTGACAATGGTTTTATTTCGGTGGGCCATTTTAAAAAATGGCTGCCAGTTTGGTGTAAATAAGTGTTTGCAAGTACTTCGATTGGAATCCTTGCCTCTAAATACGTAAATTTGTTTAGACACCAAGTTCATGAGTCTAAGTGAAGTAGAAGCTGAGATATTTACACTAGAGGTATTTTTAAAAGAATTTTCAATTTGCTGATTTTCAGGACATATTACAAACAATGAAATGAAGAACAGAATTCTTAAAATCTATGCTCAGTTAATTTCCGACGTTGACGCAGATCTGTTGGGTGATTATCTAAAGCAGGAGAGCGCCCTTTCAATCGACCTTTGGCAGAAGATCACTGCACAGAAATTCACACCAAAAGAGAAATGTCGAGCAGTTCTTGACTTCTTGCTTTCAAGTAATCATCCTTCAGCGTTTCTTGTAATTCGACAAGCACTCGTGGAAGATCATCACTACATACTGAAAATCATCGATGAGGAAGGTTAGAAAGTTACACAAGGTTGGTCATTTTACTAATACCACTATTAGAAGCGTGGATGCAGAGAACGAACTAGGGATGCAGAGAGAAAAAGGGAGGAAGAGAGAGAAAGAGATAGAGGGAGGGAAGAAGAAAGTGACGAAGGCAGGCAGATAAACAAGCAGGCAGGCGGGGAGGCAGAGAGGCAAGGAAGAGAATGCAGGCCAATAAAGAGAAATATACAGAGGAGCAGAAAGACAAACATGTTAACATACAAACAGATAGACAGACAGATACAGTCCTAGCGAGGGTGAAAGAGCAAGCGTAAAAAATCGGAGAGGGAGACCTCAAAGCAATAATCTGTCTGTCTGTCTGTCTATCTATCTATATATCTATCTATATATCTATCTATCTATCTATCTATCTATCTATCTATCTATCTATCTATCTATCTATCTATCTATCTATCTATCTATCTATCTATCTATCTATCTATCTATCTATCTATCTATCTATCTATCTATCTATCTATCTATCCATCCACCCATCCATCCATCCATCCATCCATCCATCCATCCATCCATCCATCCATCCATCCATCGATCCATCGATCCATCGATCCATCGATCCATCGATCCATCCATCCATCCATCCATCCATCCATCCATCCATCCATCCATCCATCCATCCATCCATCCATCCATCCATCCATCCATCCATCCATCCATCCATCCATCCATCCATCCATCTGTCTCTCTGTCTGGTTTTGCGGTCTCTCTATTTCACTCATTACGTGTATTTCAACGGCTATATCTCAGCTACCTCTGGACGTCCTCTGTTGGACCTTTGCTATGGAATGACCTCCCTGCTTTAACTCGTGCTGTGATGTTATCTGGGGGCATCACTGTTTCTGATCGTTCTCTTAAAACTTTTCTTTTTTCGAGGGGCCCTTCGCACTGGAAGCGCTTCTGATTAGGTTGTACTGCGAGAGGCGCTTTATAAGTCCGTAAATAGAATAGAATAGAATAGAATATATCGGGTTGAATGCATTTGTTCATCGTAGAAGGAATGTTGCACAATAAGGCTTGGTTGCAATCATTATGTGTCAAATGAAGCCACCACTGTAACTGCCATAGGAAATTTTACAAACGAACTGGAGTTGGAAACGAAGCCACAGGAAAATGGAACGCTAGAGGAACGAAATTATTTATTTAAACCAATTCCAGAAATGGAAACAAGTAACCGTTTAATAATTATATTGATTTCTTTTTCAAATCTGCAGATTGCGTGCTGCACTTTTAGCAGAGACGTAAATTAAAATAATGATAGCAGCGTCAAGTGAATGGTGTAGATTAATTTAGTAGCTCCTTCCTAGCAAATAGTAAAACAGTTCTACCTCTTTTGATTTATTTTGATTTATTCTCACAAACTTCGAAACCCATAATTTAATACAGTGCTTATACTCTTGATTTAATTTTGGAGACTCATCATTATAGCGCAGTATCGTTATGGCTCATAAGACAGCTTTGTAGTTAGTAGAATTTTTATTGAAATCATATAAATCGATTATTATGCCACATACATTATGTGAGCGAAAGCCTACGGATAAGTTGGCTACAAGCATATGCCAATATGCAGATGCATAATTATCGTGACTGCAAATGATTTGTTCCCTTCAAAATATATCCTGTTCGCACTCTGAAATTGTGCGTGGGACAATTTTGAATGACAGTTTATGCCAAATTATGCCTTCAAAAATAAGCAACATTTCAACTTAATAGGCCTATGTCTAGGCTATTCGTCATTATTGCTCTTGACAGTATTCGTGACATGACTAAGAATGGGCGTGTAGGACCTAGGAGTGAACTCACGCTGACACGCTATGTAATGAGATTGAAATAATAATGAACAACCAGTTGCACCGACTCTGTACTTCTAGAAAGCGTTCTTCGTGAGTCTAAACGATGCTATTTTTCATTATGAAAAAGTTAACCTTGAGCATGCAAAATAAGATAATAATTATAGTCTGCCGCAGTCGAATTCATCTGTAGGCCTAAGGTCGTTGGTCAAAAAGTCAAGTGTTGATAATTTTTTTTCTGGTGCATTGTCGCTTCCATTCATCGGTACAAAGCTACATGGATGGATTTATCGGTTACAAATGAGCTCAATGTTATCTTCACATCCCTTTACAAACGCAGAATGTGCGAATATTCACCAGATGGAGATTTGATTCGCTTCATAGAATTACCATCAGATGTTAGTATCGTTAGTCCATGGGTCACACTGAAGCGAAGCAAGGATGAATACATTGTTTCTCATGGCAATCGGGGAGATTCCCGACATGGAGTGTGTGCAATTAACCACAAGGGGAACATTAAACAATATTTTGGTGGGAGGAAAGGATCCCGTAATGATCAGCTGTATGTCCCAGTGCACATAGTTGCCTATTCCGACGGACGTATATTGGTAGCTGACAAGGATAACAGCCGAGTGGTTCTATTAAGTCCGGAACTGATATTACTTAAAGTATTTTTCTCACAAGGTGACGAATTACGATTTCCAAGTCGGATTTGTTTGGATGAGTTAAATAAGCGGCTGATTGTGGCTAAAAATTTATGGATTAGCGATGTTAGACCATTTGCTTTGATATGTCAGCCATTGAAACCGGATGACACAGTGCTGTAGACAAACACTAGTGCATAGCTCTCTACAGTCAAATATCCTTTTTTCTCAGATCTCATTAACCGATTGCAGTTTAAAGCATCAGCAGAGTAGGCCTATCAGAGTTTCAAGTATGAAACATAAATATTAGAAACTTGTAGGTCTAATGGTGATTTGCAGCAACGATCGCAACAACCTCAGGACCTCAAATCCAGCAAAGGAACGAAAGAATTCAGATGAAATTGCAATCTGCCAGTCCGAGACATCTAGAAGTCCTAGAGGAGACGATGGAATAGTTTTGTCTACAGTTTTTATGTAAGGTAATTAATAGCGTGGTCCAAACTTACATGGGAAAAATATTTTTTTTCCAAATATGCTGCTCAACAAGGCAGCCCCTATTACACTTGACTGGAAGACTCTGTGCTGACAAAATTGAAGAGATCTGAGCATGTTTAGAGGTTTTGACACTTTTTGTAGAAATTGCAAAAATTGCGCATCGGACGCGTTAATAGCTGCATTATGAATTAAAATTAGCACCCATAAACACCAAGCTCCATCAATGTCCATCATTCTAAATCATGATCAATATGCCAACTGTGTTTAAGTAAATAAAAGAATTATAAGCTTATTTGCAAATAAAACAATTGTTTCAAGTTCTTTCTGATAGATAAACGGTGTTTGGCTTATAGCTAATTTTTAAATTTTGCATGCCAATTATAATTCATTACAATTCGTTCCATAAACCATTGGATTGTTCAATATTGCTCTACATATATAATATTATATATGCTGCTAACTTAGCATGAATAGGGTATTTTGTAATCTGTGAAGCCAGCCTTGAATATGAAATAAGCTTACAGTACAACACATGTTTTTTTCACTTTCTGCAATAAAAGCTCATACGAAACGAAAATAGCAGCTATGGTGGCACTGGCATCAACCAGGAGTTCGTTCCCCAGAATGTTGGCTGTTAGGGATGCCTGACAAACACATTCTTGGGTCTGGACTCCCAAAAATGGGGCAATTCTGAGGAATGTCATGTTTCATTTCCAGAATGGACTAACAGTTGGTGAGGCCACGAAAGCAACAATAGTCACTGCGTTGGTAATTCGGGAGATGGTTAGAATCTAGAGGTCTGCGGGTAGAGCATTTTTGCTACCCGACCCGTACCCGTAACATAAGACCGCTACCCGTACCCGCCCGTAGTCAAAATTACTACCCAACCCGACCCGTACCCGCGGGTATACCCGTACCCGTCACACAATTAATAGGCCTTACCATAATCCCAGCCGCTATCAGTCCAATAGTCTCAAAAAGCATGCAGTAGTAATAATTATAATAGTCTGATGATCATGGTAATGATCACAGTAATTATAATAATAACAAAAATAATAATGATAATAATAATAATAATAATAATAATAATAATAATAATAATAATAATAATAATAATAATAATCATAATAATAATAATAATAGGGCTTAATCTTAATAATAATCATAATGATGATGACAGTGAACCTGGTTCATGTATAATCGTGCTGTCCAACTGAATTTCTTTATGTCCGGTGTATGGCTTTTTTTACATTTATGGCCCAAAATGGAACGATTTTCCAAAATTGGCGCAATATAAGAAGGCTATAACACCCGATGCAGGTATGTCATACACCATTATTTGATGCCAGAAAAACTCATAATTGACAATATTATCGTCGAACTTTCATATTTCCAGGGCCGATTACAAAGGGTACAGAGGTGACGTTATGTACCGCCGCTATTACATGTAACCCCAAAACTTCAGTTCGGTACGGGTAAAACCGGGTATACCCGTACCCGTAATGCTCCTACCCGTACCCGACCCGACCCATGAAATGTCTACCCAACCCGTACCGACCCGCGGGTACGGGTAAGGTACGGGTAAACCCGCGGGTACGGGTATACCCGCATATCCCTATTAGAATCCCCGCACAGCGTGTGGATTCGGGTGTTCTCAAGCTGTGGAAGTTGTATGAACACAGATTTGTGCTGATTCAAGGAGTAACAGTTTGAGGTCGATTTAAATTGACTCTTTCAGTCTTATATTTCTTCGAACACCGTATAGCCACGCGCTTTCTTTGATGAGCGTGTCATTGAAGACATCGAGGCTGCTCTGGCAATACAATCTTACTCATCCACCTAATCCGCTATCCATATAGCTTCTGAACAGGAAATCCTTCGACCACCATAGTCCACTGGAGGCGTATGTCACAAGGAGGTCTTTAAAACTGTTTGATCTTCTTACTACCTAGAATAATGAACAAGCCAAAGCCTTTTTATCGAAGCCTTCTTCTCTCTGACCACTGGACTCTATTTTCCAATCGATGAAGGTAAATGTCTAACTGTTGATGGTCGTCAATGACTGCGCAGAACGTGGAGTGGCTCTGATCCATTCTTACAATGATGTACTAAGGATGAGTCACAGAAACAATAGGCTACTTGCTGAAACTTGTCTCCAGTCATCGGCCAATATTTTCTGTTCCAACGAAGGCAAAATGAAATAATAGTGAGTTGCGGGTTTTCAAGCACTTCAATTACGGATTTATGCAGACTAGATAACTTCTTTAATTATCCAAATCTATATTTCATTACAAACTTAATGCAGCCTGACAAAGCAGTAACACTGCGATATATATTTCTAATTGGGGCTGTTTATTTTTCAAAATAAAAACTGACTTGAAAATAAAATTATTACTGGTTTGAAAAAAAATCTAAATTATACATGTTTTTTGACAAATTCAAATTATATAGCAAAAAGTCGAAAAATATAGCGACCACTAAATATAATCGAATCTCTCCACAATTTTGCAAACAGACTCATGTTTTCATGTGTAACAAGGGCAGCCTTGTGGAGCAATGCATTTCCAACTTTTAATTTTTTGGACCACGCTAGTAATTAATTATCAGCTCGCATATTTAATACTATTTAGGCTATAGATCTAAAGCACAGCTTTAAAATTAAGCAAGCTTAGCTTTAATAAATGCATGATCTGAGCACCTATCATTCCAACTCTTTAACGCCACATTATATTATTTATGCTCATAGAAAGTTCAACGCGGTCTTCTACGAATCTACGGTGTTTAGCGATAGTTCCTTCTCTGTCGCCGAGCCCACTGAGTGAAACAGTCTTCTCGGCCATGTGAAGAATGCGTCATGTCTGGAACATTCAACTCATAGCTTAAGACCTATATTGCAACTAATCTTTTATTACTAGCATGAGACTTTCGGTGATTTTTAAAAATTGTCTTATTATATATTTTATTAGGGCCTACGAATGACTTGAAAACGCACGAACCTATCGTGTCAGTTTACGGTTGATGTTGGATTCTTTGAAATCCATGCAATAAGAATTGAACGTGTCTCGCGCACTACATAGATTTCGCTTTGAATTTTAACACTAGAAGTACCAATAAATCGAATTACCTACAATGTAAAAGCACCGAATGGGTCATTTTGACCCCACGTATCTTATAAAGCCAAGTCAATTGCAAATTCAATTCAATTGACAAAACAACTTTAATAACATTAATTACATAGGCATAAACAAGTGTAAAAGTAAGTTGGAATGGGAAAATAGGAGACCCTCTCCTCTCACCAGATCTCCTATCTTCTCACCAGATCTCCTCTCCTCTCACCAGATCTCCGATTCGCTCACCAGATCTTCTTTCTCCTCATCAGATCTTTTATCCTCTCACCAGATCTCTCCTCTCACCAGATCTTCTATCTCATCCATCGCCAGACCTCCTATCCTCTCACCAGATCTCCTCTCCTCTGACCAGATCTTATTTCCTCTCACCAGATCTCCTCACCTCACGCCAGATCTCCTTTTCTCTCACCATATCTCCTCTCATTAGATCTCGTCTCCTCTCATCAGATCTCCTATCATCTCACCAGATCTCTCCTCTCACCAGATTTTCTTTCCTCTCATAAGATTTCTTCTCCTCTCGTCAGATCTCCTCTCCTTTCACCAGATCTGCTTTTTCTCTCGACAGATCTCCATTCCTCTCGCCTGATCTCCTCTCACCAGATCTCCTCTCCTCTCACCAGATCTCCTATATTCTCACATTTGATTACGTAATTAGCTGTGATCTATAGTATTATATTATTGAATAGACTATATAAGAAATGCATAGCCTGAAATGCAAGTACTAATACAGGGGTCAGATTGGCTCCTCGGTGTTTATAGGTAGAGCAGCAAAAATATAAGAAATTGAATCCCCCGAGTTCAAATTTTGGCAGAGGGTATACCCTACGAAGTTAGGAGAAGTCGTGAAATTACAGGACATGGGCTATATCTGGGGCCGAGGTGCGTTCCGCCAAAAACAAATAGGCTTCAATTTGACCCCTTCGGTTCTTCTAGTGTTAACGGTGTTGGCCTGTCAGCGCTTGAACATTGCAAGAACATTATGCAAGAACAGAGATTAATATATTAATTATTTCTCCTCAAGAGTACTTCTGTTTTAAGGATTGAACTTTGGTTACGAACAGCTTTTACAATACGCATTCAATAATTATAAACAGTAATAAATAGAAAAGCTTTTAAACCGAAATATGACATCGCGTATCAACCAGTTTGTTAATCGTGAATTGTGCTTGTTACATTTCTTGACAGCAACATGTTTAAACCAAAATCACCCGCTTTAATTTAACTAATGTTTTGCTATATTTCTCAATATTATTATTTTATCTAATAGGCTACAACTATCTGAAACACGTCCTTTGAAAATTGTCGTAGTGGTCAGATTTCAATACTCTTAACCTTATCAAAAGCATCAACTTAAACAATAGAACTTAGCCATTGAAAGCATGCGGAATATAATAATTGTGTGAAACTGAAGGTCAATTATACATGTAGTCTACATTTGTTGTAGGCGCCCTACTTGTAACTATGAACTATTGCTTTCGACAACAAGCCTTAAAATCTTAATGGCATTTCCACGACTATTCGAAGATCCAACATTAGTAAGACGGCGTTGGTTGTCTGTCGGAAACACGAATGGGTCACTGAATCAGAACCTGAAAACCCACAGGAATAATATTACTACAACTGGTTGACCTGCTGATAAACCGATTGCCAGTGCATTATTATAGATACTGCTACGGTATTTACAGACAAATTCTTGAGCTATAAAATGTAGGCCAGTCAACCTAAAGACCGATCAACATCCTTGACATAATATTATTGGCAAGGTATTGTTAAAATTGTCAACTGTGGGTTTTCCTAGATTAAAGTTTCCGAGCGTAGGCTTTCAGAAAGTGTAGGCCTACGAACGATTTTAGTCACTCGTTGTTCCTTAACAGAACTTCATGTAGTTAACATTCTTGTGGATTAAACACGTTGCGCTTTGAGTTACCCTTGTGAGAGTCATTAATTGCCTGGCCAGTCTTATTTTGTCTTAATTGCGTAAGTATCACCTTTGCAAGTTTACTCAGTAGGCCCTAAACCGGTGTGATGGCATTTCCTTTCGTTTTTAGCAGTGTCGTCACTATGGGGTGCGGGCCGCAGCGGGTGGCACCTTCAAAGGGGTGACACCAAAATGACAAAATAACTATCTAACAAATTGTTTGCAGAGTTTGAGCAGACATTTATTAATTTTAAATTAATAACATATAACAAGAGAAACATTTTTACGCCCAGCTCACATCTAGCCTATTGTACCAATTTACCTAAAGCTGAAACTCTATGCTAATTTATTTTTCTTACCCTTCTAATGTACTCCGGTCAGTGAAGTCTATTTTAAAAAATTACAATAACGCCTCAAATCACGTGGTTTTGTAACTTTCGCCTGCACTTGCTACAAGCATGCAAGAAGAACACAAGAGGTCGATGCTTGAGTGCACTGATCGCTTTCATTCTGAAATCCAGATAAGACTAAGAGTCATCAAAGAAGTAGGCTAGCAGCCGTGTTTGAGGTTGTTCAAGGGAATAGCCTGATATCTGCGACTGAAGTGTCCATTTCAAAATTGACACTATCTAGGATGAAGTATCTGAGAGTGCACTTTTAATAGAAACGTCAAGGCTGAGAAGGCATCTGAAAGCAGCGAGAATAATCTAGAACAAGCCAAAAATTGGGCAGCATTAGACGTTTGACATAATTTATAGCTGAAGGGACTTCATAGAATTTCTCCCAACCTTTTCACTAAACCTAAACTTCTTTATGACAATCTGTGTTTATGTAACTACTATTACCGCTACGTTCTGTCATATACAGGAATTACGATTTACGAGTAACATTATTGGAAAAACATAAGGATTCTGTATGGTCTGGTAAGGGAGGAAGTCTATGGGAGTGACACCGTGAGTTACCGCATCGGGTCACACCAACCCTAGTGAGGCCACTGGGTTTTAGTAGGCGAACGTAGAAGGCTACTAGTTTATTACATGGCGCTAGAACTTAAGCAGGCGGATTGACTCAACCAATGGCAGACTAACACATGACACGTTGTCATGGTTCCATTCGATAGCAATCCGAATCTTCCTCTATTGCCTGCTCCTCCCTGGAGCTTTCCCGTTTCCACAACAGTTACCAGCGGTATCTATTCTTGGCTCGCCTCAAGGCTGCATTGTATTCGGTAAAGCGTAGCTTATGTACGATTTCAGTTAGAGACAATGAAATACGATCCTTGATCTTAATCGCTATAGAGGTATATAATTATACGATCTTCTTCAGTATTCAAAGCAGTGTCCAATTCGAGTTGAAGTTTCAGTCTGTTGCTGCTCTTCAAAGATACGTCGGCGAGGCCCAAATCGAAAGCGAAAGGCAAGTCAGTTAGAAATGTGTGGATAGTGTTGAGACAAAAGGATAAAATTTAACCAAGATCCTACATTCGTGACTGGTTTTAAATGTAACTGTACATACGTTTTAATGGATGCCACGCCATTTAAGGTTCTTTGGGCTTACATGGACCGTGCTAGCTCGAAATTCACATCTCGGAAATAAACCGCCATCGTCATGCAAACCGGCATTCTCCTACACAGTGGTGCATGAGACGTAAACTCTAACCGGATCAGCTTTAATCGGATGATTGTATAAGGATTGCAATCTGTCCACTTATAGGTAATTGTGTCCCACAATGCTACTAGTAAGCTTATAGGCCTATTTTGGGTGTTGCACATGAGTGTGATCTATCCTTCAGTGAATGCTATTATTGTGTATTTACTAAACGCCACTGCATTAACAACCATTGTCAACCAAGCATCAGTCGATGGCGCTGAAGAATAATGAGCGAAGGACCTGCTCAAGACCAAGTCCCAACACAGAGGATTCTCGAACCAGTATTATCCGCTTCAAAAGATGAAATCTCCAACTAATCGTAGACTGCGTCCGACGAATAAAACAAATAAAATGTAATGAGCAGGTTGGTCCAATACCTTATTCAAGAAATTACACTGAAGTTTATCTAAGTAAGTAAGTAAGTAAGTGAGTAAGTAAAGTAAGTAAATAAGTAAGTAATTAAGTAAGTAAGTAAAGTAAGTATATCCTTTATTGAGAAGCACTAGCAAACGCACAGCACTGTACATGGCAAGATTATTACATTCATCAAATATTCGTTTAATAGAAATTCAGGTTGACAAAACCGCAAACAAATAAACAAACATTTATAAATTATATGCAACCAATCTATGCATTGCTGAATCCATCCTAGATGCCATTCGACGTCCAATAGAGGAGAAGACGTAATCAATAAATATGCTCAATTCAATTGCAGTTTCCAGTTTAATCTCGTGTATCTTTTTAGTCGTTTCGATTATAATGAATACCGACATTCTGTCCCTCTGGTCTGCATGGTTTGCACTGATTGCGCTGTTAGCATTCGATGCAGGTAAAGATAATTGGTTTATTCTTCAATGATAATTGCGAATAGTCAGTGTTCGTCGTTGCTGACTCTTGTTCTTAATAAAATATATCACGTTTTGAATGCAGTTAGAATTCTAGGGCACTTTTGCATTAGCATCCATGGGCCTACTTTCCCTCACGCAAATCAGATGTGTCAGCATATAAAGCATGAAACCTGTCAACAGGTCAAATGAAGGACTCTTCCATCCTGTTTATCCATTTGCCTTTGAAACAGAGTGACATCGATAGCTGCAGTTTCGTCTTTGAGCTTTTAGCAGTGATAGTTTTGAGAGGCATCGATTGTTGAAACACTTCGAGGCCGTTTCATTCAAGGGCACATTTGAGGACTTTCATTTTTGTAATCCTAGTAGGCCTAGATCATTTCTGCTATTAAATGAAAAGATGAAAATGACAACAACAACAAGAAAAACAACAACAGCAACAACAGCAACAACAACAACATCAACAACAACAAGGTTTTGCGTGCCGGACTTATTCGTTGGTTTGCCAAGGATTTTGTGCGCTTGATGGTATTTTCTTCGCAAGTCGCCTTGTCGCCATGTGACTGCATCAGGCCCATCCTTCTGATGTGTACGGTCTCGGTTCAGCCATACGGACCGTGTAAGTCGCCTGTAGCCGAGTGTTTTCGTCTCGGTGGAGGACGACCGACGCGGACCATTGGAGTGACCTCGACCTTCAATCTACCGACCGACCAACAACAAATCCTTTTTTGTGCATTCCTTGGTGCGTCGACGAATATCCGGACGTGCGTCATCTTCTACCAGTGAGGGACTGTTCGTCGGTATCGTCACCGTGTTTGCGAACGCTGTCACTTGTGGGCGCTCTACTCTATCGACGCAATCTGGCTCAGAGACTCTGAACCTCCACACCATCTTCAGCTGTCGAAGGGAATCTGTTGGTTGGTTCCACGCGCGTGCGTTGACCCGCCAGTGGTGACTCTTTCAGCATACTGTGCACTGTTTTGCTAACCGATGTAATATTTTCGTTCGTAATGACACTTATCATCATGATAGGCTAGCGCAGAGAGCGCCTCTGAGTAGTTATCTTGAAGAGGCGCTATGTAAATTCTCAGAATGGATGAATGAATAAATGAATTAACAACAACAACAACAACAATAATAATAATAATAATAATAATAATAATAATAATAATAATAATAATAATAATAATAATAATAATAATAATAATAATAATAAGCGGCGGGAACTCTTGACAGATCCAACAGAGGATATCGATAATAGAGCTACTTTTAATCAACAATAATAATAATAATAATAATAATAATAATAATAATAATAATAATAATAATAATAATAATAATAATAATAATAATAATAATAATAATAATAATAATAATAATAATAATAATAATAATAATAATAATAATAATAATAATAATAATAATAATAATAAATAATAGAAATAATGGATGACAATAATAATGACAATAATAATAATGTAATAGGCCTATAATTATAGTAAAAATAAGTAAGGACTATAATTCTGAGGAGAGTAATAATAATAAATGTTTTCTCATATATTTTGTTTGTTTTGTTAACTATATTATGCTTTTACTTGTGTTATTCTTGAGTTAAATGAACTAATCAGTTGACCACAGACGGAAGCGAAATGCATACTATTGTTCTATAAATATTTTATTCACAGCAGGTGCCCCAAAGATTCTTGTGTCACCAAACGACACAGAGACGGTCGTGGAACAAACTGCTTTCTTAAACTGCTCAATAACCAGTGGAATGGGTGGATGGACGAAAAATGGCGATGAAGTGTTTTCCCAAGGAGAAATCAAGGCGAAGTTTAAAGACCGATTTCAGCTCGATAACTACAGCTCGACTTCCAACTTCAATTTGGTCATCCGTAATGTGACTGTTGCAGATGCTGGCAAATATTATTGTGGAGACGACGATGGCATCACGAAAGCAGCCGAACTGATCGTAATAGGTTTGTACATTGTACAACACATAGACCAACAGATGGACATTAGTGGCGCCACCTACCTAAAATGTGGGACAGAAGAGATCGTTTAATTCTTGATGAGTAAAAATTGTTTCGATGAAAACTATTGGCGACACAGAGAACAATTTCTCGTCCCGTTATGGACGGGCTAGCCTTCGTCAATGTATAATCCCCACTCCGATCAGTGTCGACGGTCGGTAGCGAACACCTAATTCCTTTAATTCGAATCATATGCCAGTCACTCGTGTTTATTTTTGACAGGTTTTGTCTTTTTTAACATCATTTCTGTTAGTTCAAAGTATAATCCAGTTACTTCATAAATGACAGACTTGTCCAACATTTTGATGCTTTATTCTACTTCTATGTGAGATGAAGGCGTATAATACGTCAGTATGTAAGACGCTCACGTGCAGCAAAGCTCCACGTGAACGTCTTACATACTGAGTACTTAGCCCTTCCTCTCTTCACTGTCAATTATTTTAATCTGCCCCCATTACATCCCCATTACCCAAAGACCTCACACGACACCCCCATTCTCCAGACTCGTGACATCGCCAGTGATGGTCGACGGCCAATTTCTTCGTGGTTTCCCCTTCCTTTCCCCGTCACTTGGTTGAATCATGTTTCCCTGTTTCGTATAAAAAACAATTGTTCATCAAGTCTAATCTTCTCATCCTGATACAGGGTTCTCTATATATACTCTTAACCCATTGACTTTCTTCTAGTTTTATTTACATAGACGTAGAAGTAGAATAAAGCATCAACAGGTATGAGTAAGTAAGTAAGTATATTCTCTCTTATACCAATTGCATAACCTCACTTTGGTGTACATACATTTATACAGAGACTTACCTTGTTACCTTGTGCTGTCAGTTCCTTGAACTCTAGCGACCGTCATGATCAAGCCTCTCCATTTCCTTCTGCCCGCCGTCGCATCTCTCAGTTCTGCCAAATTCATTCCAGTTGTTTCATGTATCTCGTCCATCCACTTTTTCCTTGGTCGTCCTTGTTTTCTCCTTCCCTCTCCATATGCTAACATCATTTCAAAGACTTAGTGTGACCTATATCATAGGTCATTATTAAATGCAACGTATTTGGTTGTTTTTTTAAGGAGCAGACGTATTTTTCAGTTCGAACATGAACCCTGGTGGCATCTTTGGACCAAACGACTGCGCCATAGAAACGGAAGTTCTCACTCTCACCTGCAACGTCACATATGATGGCAACCGTGAACCACAATTGCAATGGTTTAATGTGGAAAGTGGAACAATGGAACGAACAAATTGCATTAAAACAATAGACGGACGTTTTATTTGCACAGCGACGATTAAAAGTAATCTGGAGATGAGCAATTCGACCTATGTATGTCGTGCAACGAGAGTATTTCATCATATCATCTGTACATCCGATGTCGTGAAGATATTCTGTAAGCATATAATATTTCATATAGGTACGGCCGATTGTCCAAGCACTAACCACGCTCGGCATTAGGTGGGTTTATACATGGATTTAGCTCATGCCTTCATTCCCCAGGTGGCAGCAACATTACAATGAGCTTGCGCCTTGCATGGCTGCAACTTTGTTTATTTATGTCTTCTATTATTTCGGTTCTTGTGAATTGTTTAATCGTCAAAACATGCACAATGCATTGCACATGTACAACGCAGTGCGTTTATCAGGCGCTTCATTAAAGAATAAATATTATATTATTATTATTTATTAATTAATTAATTTTATATGCTGGCCAGAATCGTATTTACAGCGCCAACGCTCTAAGCTTAATTTAGGTAAAGTTCGTGCTTGAGACGTAGTATGATTGATATTTTAATTTAATGGAGGTCTACTATTATAGGTCTACTTAACTGTTGCATTTCAGACGCCTTTACTGATAAGTCAGCCACAGAGGCGGCATTGAATGAGGAAGTGAACTGTTCACAGAAAACATCACAGCGATGCAACTACACTTGGAAACAGGCGAACGAAACAGTTTCACACGAAGTGAATCTGAAGCCAGAGAAACCCGGTTTATACACATGCGAAGCCAAGTGTGACCTCAGGGACAAAACATGCACCGTGTTTTCGTTTGTCTATGTTTCCAGTAAGCAAATGAGTCATTACCTTCGCAACAGCGCAGAGAATTATATCTAGGATATTCTGAAATTCTGTTGTAGGTGTATTGTTTAAAAGGAGTTATTAAGCCTACATTAAATAATTATATATGCGCACTACCTATCATCTGTGGCGAGCTCCTCTCCAGAGCGATGCCGTTTCCACGATGTGAAGCCTTCCGTCTCGATTCTGGGCTCTTCTCCAGCCCCTGTACAACTTAAAGTTCGGTAGCCTAAACCACTAGACAATCTCACACTTCATACTCGGTAGGCCTAGTTATTGTAAGTCAAGTAAAACATTGATCTCTGTATCTTCTTTTGTAGATTGCACTACAGAGCAAGGAACTGCAGGTTGGTAAATTGCAATTATAAACAGACCCTATATATATACAATTGTAACGGTATTGACGACATATATATATATAAATATATTATATATATATATATGCACACATACGCATGTATAATTAATAATTATATCTAACTTGAGACTCACTCTTCTTAGAACTATTAGATAGTTCAAGTGTCTCAGATGCGGTGTGGAAAGGCTCTAACATCACACGCAAGCCTAAATATACAATTATACATACATACATGCTTACATACATAGATGTAGACCCTATATAATATATACAAATGTACATATCACGTGCATACATATGCATGTATTTGCATATAATTATTTCTTCTTTGATCAAAACGTGTACTAAAGTCATTTTTATTATGTTTTACTCTAACAATTATGCAGGTTCGCCCTCCGCAAACACCGGAACTGGTTTCAGAGACGCTGTCATTTGTCTCTCAATCTTCCTGCTGGCTACGGTCATCGTAGTTGCAGTTCTATCTTGTTATGTCCACAAATATAGAGGTAACACCGTATTCGACTTGCGTGAACGTTAGAATAGATTAAACACTTATTATTGTCTTTCAATTCATAACGGTGGTACACAACTGCATGGATCATCAAGAGTTGTGAGTAGACTGCAGAAAGCATCAGAATTAAAGTTTCCGGACATTTCTGTTACAAAAACTAAATAGCCTACAGTAACTGTTATGCCACAATGTGCGCTATAAAATTTAAAGCTAGCCAAATCTAATCTGGGAACTTATATCTTGTAGATATTTATTGAGCCTGAACAGCTGTAAAGACGATCTAATAGCTTAGATACAGATTCAGCTTATAATTGGGATACTGGTACTCTATTCAATATTCATGTTCAAATCATTGAGTTGAAATTGAAAAGTGTATACCATTTTCAGCTGCTTCTTAGAGTATAGGCATACCAATAACAGAATTAACTAACTTTAATTTGTTTAGAGAGCAATTCCTTACAAGCACCAGTAAATATACCGTTAAACAATCCGAACAACCAAAACGATCAAGATGTGTGATCCAAGGCAAGCAGAAGCATTGAAAGAACTTACCGGGAAACATCGATATCATGCAATATCATTAGATATTGAGAAACAGTTGATCAAAAAGTTCAGTTCGTTATTCTATTTCAATCGCTGTATATGGGTCACATTTTGAGCACAGTAGTCGAATGGATGGAGCGCTCGGCCTGCAACGCAGAGAGTACTGGTTCGAGTCTCCACTTAGGCGTTCACCAGAATAAATGTCCGATATTTTTCTGTTAGAGTTAAAGGCTCACAGTTATGGAATTCGATTAATACTAATATACGTGAGTCACATTCATTAATAGCATTTAAAAGTACTTATAAAAACTATTTGATTGATTTGTACTGACTGCATTCACTAAGTATTGTTGGACACTCGAACAGTTGTGTTTCATTGTCTCATACGTTTGGTCACATACGATCACAGTACATCTTGTTGATGGAATATTCTATTGCTAACATAATAATTATGGGGATGACTAGATAAGCTGAGTCAGCTTCTTCTCCCCATTGAATCGTTTACTACACAGGATCATTGATGAACAATTCTGAGACTGTTTAACTTGCTATGTACTTTGATCACCCATACTGTTCGATCGTTTTACTGTTCGATTCTGAATAAACCAGTATCAGAATTGCATAACCACTACACTGGTTCTTACAATAAATATTACAAAGGCCTCACTGGCACTGTGTAAGGGCTTTAAGCACGATCTTCGCGCACAATTGCTCAGCACCATCGTCAGTGGTCTTGTGAACTGTGAATGGAGGGCAGTATCTAAGTTGTATTGTATTTTAATAATCTTACATAGCCTAGCTATATTTATTATGTTGCTTTATTATTATTGAAAAAAACATATCCTTCTTGCACCGAACTATACACCACTAATTAGTTATGATTGATATTTTTATGAATGTTTAATGATTTTCGTGTCGAACTTTCAATCGCTGCATATTAACATATAATGCCTAAGATTTAGTAAGATACTTCACTACTGAATACTATCGTTGCTGTATTAACATTTCAACTTTATTAACAAGGATATTGTTTCATTCGTTTAACGTCCCTTATACCATTAATTACATAAAACTGAAACAATGGCGATACATTTTGTAATTTTATTTCTGCCACGTTTTTTCGTATAGGCTGTCAAAAACCCTAAATCATAAAATGCAACAACTTTTCTATAGGACATGGGTGTATTTAATGTAAAATTTATCCGGTAGTAGGCCTACCTTCGCAAGTCGGTCTCTATTGTTTTTGCTGAAATGAAGGATAAAAGTATCAATCAATCAATCAATCAATCAATCAATCAATCAATCAATCAATCAATCAATCAATCAATCAATCAATCAATCAATCAATCAATCAATCAATCAATCAATCAATCAATCAATCAATCAATCAATCAATCAATCAATCAATCAATCAATCAATCAATCAATCAATCAATCAATCAATCAATCAATCAATCAATCAATCAATCAATCAATCAATCAATCAATCAATCAATCAATCAATCAATCAATCAATCAATCAATCAATCAATCAATCAATCAATCAATCAATCAATCAATCAATCAATCAATCAATCAATCAATCAATCAATCAATCAATCAATCAATCAATCAATCAATCATCAATCAATCAATCAATCCAATCCATCGATTGATTGATTGATTGATTTATACTTTAAATAGGCATAGGCCTTTGCTATAAACTAAATTTTATCGATTCTTGAAGTCGTAAAAGTCTTTACGCAATGCCAAAAATCATGTTAGTAAATCTCTAAGAATGTCAGTTTTGGATTTCTAAAGTTTCCTTTGAAACGTGTGCTCATTCTCACCGGTTAGACTATGCTGCTTTCAGTTATAATTCATCAATGTGACCTGCTTTATTTTATCGATTAAAGTGACGACCTATGAAGTTCGACACGAACATCTTTACACAATATTTTAACTTCCATATATTATCCTATTGCTCAATATTCTCACATGGAACAGTTGGAAATCTGTAACTTAGAATGCGCTGGATCTTGTAAATAAATGTAAACTCTTGTGATGCTAATCAGTCTAATAAGTTTAGGAACTTATCTTACGTCACATAGTTTTTTGACGTTAGTGATAGAATTTGTTACGCTGTTTCTGCGATTGTTTAAAATGCATGGACTGAATTCTGGTCTGGCGCTCTTTTATAATTTGTTTGAGTACTGGTCTTAATCGAAATCTGTCTCCTCTGGCTCGTTTCGTCTATCCTACCTAACCATTCTTTTTACTTAACTATCAAACGTCATATTTTAGCTATCAGGAACCTTTGAATAAAGTCCTCTCATTGCGGTATTACGATACAAGTCTGTCCGTTGGTCAATATCCATGACGAATTTTAATAGTTAACAATTGTGTAGAGACATGTGTGACGTTTGCTATAATAGTAAACAGAAACATTGATGTGTCTACGTTTAAGCATCGAGGATCAAATGTCTGTGACGTAAACGATTATGTCGAGAGTGCGTTGTCATAGTAACGTTTAAACTATTTGTTCGCTTTGGATGATTCTGAAACTATGCGAATGCAATAATTTATGTGTTTTGGTTTGATTACTGATATTTCGCCTGAAGAAGCGTGTCTTATCGCAGTCAAATGTTGGACTTATCGCAAATATAAATAACCGTGTAAATTGAGATTTGATAGAGAATTACTCCTTGTGAAATGTCAGTCATTTGAGGTAATATTATAACAATTTCGTTTATACTTGCAATAGATTGGATGGAGAGAAAACTTACAGACAAGCACAGTAGCAGGTCTCTGTCGTCTTCTTCTCTCGCTCTCTTCTCCTTCTGACTAGACGCAGAGCTTTAGAAGAACCTTGTGCTTTGTGTTTACCCATTAAATAACGCTCTACAGAATTTAGGAGCTTAAAATTAACAATGTTTACGAAATCGTTTAAACTTCTTTTCAGGTCATTTTTCACGAAAAGCTATCTATTTTTTTCTCAAATTGATATAGGTAGCACTCGTAATAAGCAAAGAAAGTAGGTGCAGTTGTGTAGAAGGATCGTTGTAGGTCGATGATCGCAGCAGACTATTCACGAGCGCTGCGTCAAGCCAGAGGGGATGATGCGATACCGAGTAGGGAGCGAACAAACCCTTTTCATTCAAACATTTCATTTCTGCCAAGACTTGAGATTAATCTTTTGTCGAGATATATAAAAGTATGATCGCTGTGACAGTTCCATTTTTAGCACATTTTAATAACACCCCAATTTTTTTATCAGAATTAATGTCCGATTTACTACAACTTCTATTGCGCTGGAATCAATGGCGCATCAAAATCCAGGTCGTAATCAGGTAAATAACTGGAAAATCCGTCAACTGAGATAGAGAGGCAGGCCTGAAAGAGGCAAGTAAAATTCAGTGCAAATTACAATACGATACGATAACAATAATTGTGATTACAATTACAATTACAAAACGATCTAGCGCTTGAACATATTTACCATTACGCCTCAAATAATTACCATTAGGCTACAATTACAATTAATTTTACATCTAATATCATTGTTGCATTTACCCCTACGTTGCTTTTTCTAACTGATGTAATATTCTCCCGCGTAATGACGTCTAGCGTCCTATAGACCTAGGCCTATAGGGTAGCGCAGGGAACGCCTCTGATTGGCTTTGCTCTTTAATTAGCGGCGCTATTCAAACGTTCAATTACAATTACATTTGTATTTACTGTTACTGCTGGAATTATTACCATTATAGTTACCGTCACAACGGTAGTTACGTCTGCAGGATTCTGGGCGTCGACGTTTATCTTTCGCCAACCTAAGATAAGAACTTAAAGAACCGCAGAGTTTGACTGTTTGTTTGTCCATCGCATCGATATGTCGTCGAAAACAGAAACAAAAACGAAACCGAGCGCCTCCGAAAAACCAAAATCGAAGGAACAAAAGAAGTCTGGTGGGAATGAAAAGAAGTCAAACACAAGTTTGAGCAAAAAAAGAAGCTCCTCGAAGATAAAGAAGAATGATGAAGAAGGGAAGTCAACTACCAGTTCGCGTAGAAGATCAAAATCCTCAAAGGAAGAGAGAAAGTCGGATTTGCCAACACAAAAACCGATAAATCGAACATTACAGTTACCGGATTCGGGCTCCGATCCACCGTCGTTCGAAGGCAGGATAGGTAAGTCCATCGCATCCAAGTCAAAAACATGCTAACACTCTAACGACGATCGTATTGGTTTCCCAGTCACTCTTAGTACACGCTCTTCGTTAAACTGTTTAAAGTGCTAATAATATAGTTGTTTGTACCGGTTGGTTCTCAATCAGTCAGTCGCTCTGTTCAGCTGCCCGTGGAGGTCTGGCTTTAGTGGGCGATGAGTAATTTTTAAAGATTTACATTAGGCCCTACATTACATTAGATTGAGAGGTTCTTACAAATGCATTCTTTAAAACTCAAGATATACATGCATAAAAACATGCTCATTATCGCCTGCATAATGTGCAAATATAGTTAACACGCTTCAAGAATCACTTCGCCGCGCAATTTGCGGTGAAAATAGTCAATCTCAGATCAGACTCGGTTGGTATATCCAAATGAATGTTTTTATAGCTAAAGTTTACTTATGTAGCCGGCATCAGCTGTTACTAAAAGTTATTTTGAATACTAGCAAAATCTGATCTGATTCTGACAATTTTACCGGAATTTGATCGGCGAATTGGTCCTTTAATGTAAGTACTACTAAGTAGGGTATCTATTTATTTCAAAGTTGCAACACACACACACACATACACAATAAGCAATACAACTTCATTTGATACTGTTCTCCTTCCCATGTTCAAAATTGACCATACAACAGAACAGCGATGGCGCTATAGCAATTCTGAAGGAAGGCTTGCTCAAGGTCCCTCCACATCCTCCGCCTCAAATGTAGACTCTACGCGTTGTAGGTGGAGCGCTGTAATAAATCGGCTAAAATAGCTATTAGCCATTTGGGAAATCAATCAATCAATCAATCAATCAATGTAACTTAACCCGTATTGGACCAATGTTCGTTTTACGAACACATTTTTTGACGACATCAAATTGGTTGAGGTCATCACTCTAGTTTTGTATTCAAGTGCTCTTATGTAAGCGAAAGGTTTGATTTGCCGGATAAATCGCAAAAAAAAATTTGTTTTGACAGTTTTGAACTGTTTTTGTCTTATGCTAAATACCTCAAAT
>JACEVL010001490.1:27500-28592 GCA_020284085.1 Aporrectodea caliginosa
GAAGGCGGGTGACCAGTTTCTCCTGTTTCTCATGTTTCCTCTGACAGTGGAAACTCCTACTCTGGGCTCATCTGTCATTATAGCTAGAAGGCGCGTTTCTGGAACAGTGTCTAATGCACAAGGCATCAAACGATGCACACCAGAGCCAAGCCGTAATCAGGTCAACATCCAAAACTCTATCGTTTGCTCCGTCCAACCCTAACCCAACGTTCTCTGCCGCTACTGCGCTATGCTTCCTTTTCACCCTACCTCTCTCTTCACACGCCCTGCATGCCCCTCTCCTCTGTTCTCCTGACGTCTACTGTTTTCTTCTGTCTCCTCTCTTCTCCTCTCTTCTATTCTCTCATCCTACTCTCCTGTTCTTCGTTCTCTCCCTCTCTTTGACTTTCTGTCTCTCTGTCACACCTTCTAAATACGGGTACTTTCTCCAAGCAATTTATTACATGTATATCATCACCCTGTCGCCATCAATACAGCGTCTTTGAAGTTCCTACGATGCAGAAGGCATAGCCCTCGTTGCAGAGGTGAGACTTTGGTATATCTAAACAGCTCCTACCCTGACTCAACTCCTACCCTGGCTCAACTCATACCCTGGCTCAACTCCTACCCTGACTCAACTCCTACCCTGACTCAACTCCTACTCTGGATCAACTCCTCCCTGGGCTCATCTGTTCCTACGCCTTCCAATTCTTCTCGACCTCAACGACACTACCCGCCCTATAGCAGCTCCTCTCTGCTCTCCTCTCTGGCAACCGACTCTTTATATTAATAAATAATTAAATATGACAACCCACTGGAACATCCTTCTGCTGCGCTCGTCAATAAACTTGTGCCCTGCGCATAGCTTTTATAAGGCCTTTTTTAAATTTGAAGTTTTCGATTACGATTTGAGGTAAATTCTTGTGCGTGTCAGTGTCATCTGCGTCTTTGGATGTAGAAGGCATACCAGTTTTGCATGAAGTATTTAAATCTTACTAAATTATTACGAGTAGGCCTACGCAATGTTTCAAGTTCTAAGTATGTTTGCTAGCCTACTTTATTGAATGTGATACTATTAGGTCCTAAAGTCATTGCTCTACATTATTTTTTCCA
>JACEVL010001491.1:0-27344 GCA_020284085.1 Aporrectodea caliginosa
GCTGCTTACGACATCCAGCCGACTGTTCTATTTAACGGGAAAATGGAGTCTGCCAGATGAAGTCGCCTGATTGCGCAGACATCCAACTTATGTGTCGAAGTGCTGTGAGCTCCACTGTTGCGAATTCATGTAGCACCTATCTTGCTCTGATTACGAATACCAGTGACGGACCAGACAATGAAAAACTGGTCATTTATCACACATTCGTAAAGAGTCTTGACCCCATATATGTTCCAACATCTCGCTTTTTCTTGACTCCCCTTAGACCAAGATTGTTAAAGAAACTGGTATTAGGCCTACTTAATTAATGCATCGAGTCTTAAATTTAGACCTGAAAGACCACAAGAGAACCGAGAGGGTGCACAGGGCAGTTCAGAACAATCTTCGGACCGGGAAAGATAAGCCGATAACGTCCGGGGAAGCCCTACACGTAGGCCCTACAGTTCTGATGCGAGGCACAGCAAGAGCCAATTTAAAGTTTTATTATCCGTGAGTCGAGTGCAATATTTGCTTTAAAAGGGCTGCAGGACAGAGAGCAAAGATAGTTAGGCAACTTCGGCTGATTTAAATGTCATGCTTTGTGGGCAATAGAAAGACAGAATGTAAACTGGACTGTGCTCAACAGGTAGTCATGTGTTGTGGGGAAATAGGTCCTATGTATACGCCTACATTGGCTCTTTGTAGGGTATACGTAGGCCTACGTATCCCCCTGGCTGCGCCAGAGCAGAGCCGGATTAACCTATAAGTGAAATAAGCCATGGCTTAGGGCCCCACAACGTTTTGAGGGCCCCCAACTGTCAGGAAATATAAAAAATACGGTTTGAGGGCCCACAACTGTCAGGAAATATAAAAATCAGATGATACGAAGGTCTTATTTGACAATTTTCTTCTGAAAAAGACGGAAAAGCAAAAGTCATTAGAAATTTTTAAAAGTAAAAAAAATGGAAAAATGGTTTTTCTCTGAATCTGAAAAAATATTTTTTGCATGGCTTTCCGGTTAGGGCCCCCGGATGTCTTAACCCCCCTTGGCTTAGGGCCCCCGAAAGTCTTAATCCGGCCCTGCGCCAGGGGATAGGGGGGCTTAGCCCCCTAACTGCTGCTCAGCCCCTATACCCTGCAGCCGATCGAGTCGATCGATCGAGTCGATCATAAACTCGGCCAAGTCGAGTCGATCGAAAAATCGTCGACTCGATCGACTCGCCGATCGAGTCGATCGTAAACCCGGCCAAGTCGAGTCGATCGTTGTTTCCTCGACTCGACTAGCTAGACACTTTCTTTCACTCTTTCGCAGTTTAACTATATAGGCTAATAGATAGATATTACACGTCCTCTACTGCCGTCTTACTTGTTGAGCTGGTACTAATTTATGTACCGTACCGTAGGAGATTCCATTGTAGCCTAGCTGCCTAGCTGATCAAGTCGGCAGATTTAGCGAGGCTTAGGCCTAATCCTTACAAGTCAACCACAGGCAGACACGATGTCATTATAATACCTGAACTGTTACTTACCCAGGGTCCGATTTGCCGGGGGTCGGGGGTTGGACCCCCCTTGCTTCTTCTTATTGACCCCCTTGCTTCTAGCCTTAGGCCGACCCCCGGGGGGGTCGGCTTGACCCCCTCAAATTCATTACCCATAGTCCTACACCAAATGACTCCATTATAACCATTCGGCCTGACCCAGCTTACCTCCCTCTCTACTAGTCGCTCTGAAAGCCCAGCTGGCTAGGCACCGATATATACATATATATATATATATATACATATATATATATAATGGTCACCTCTGTCTTTAGTAGGCTAGTACTGTTTCTTCTCTCTACTCGACCACTCTCCTCCTTTAATAAATTTCTTCTGTCTCTCTGTCTTGCAGTTTGATATATGTGTGTCGCATCAAAGCACCATCTGCTTTTGGATTAGGGGCCTAAGGAAGAAGAAAGTTGTTGTCTTTCAACAAGATTTGTATACACCCTTACAGTTTTCAGGCCCAATGGATCAGGTTTCCATGCTGTAGAATATGCTTCAGGCGAGGACCCCCCTCCACGCTTCAAGCCTCCCATGGCTCTATAGGAGTCTAGGTAGACGCCTTGCTGACCTTTACCCTTTCCTGAGACCAGGACAGAGGTGCTGAGAGCCTGAGACCGCTGAGTCATAAGTCGTGGAATATCAGTGTGTACGTTGGGTATTCGAAATTCCAGTTTTATGTGTATTTGTTGTTTATAAAACTGTCTGCTCATCGCTTTACTTTATCGAAAATCAAGCGACACAAACTGAACGGAGCTAGGTTTAAGAAATTGTCAGAAAAACGAGGAGCAGCTGCAACAAGTTATATGGAGTTAGCTATTTTGAAGCGCACTGATTCCTATTTAATTTAACATGAACAAGACATTAGATCCAATCATGCCACAGCAGTTTCATCAGCCAGAGTGAAGTAGCGCTCCTGTTAATTTTGTGAAGTTCTCAAAGACTGCAGATATATATATATCATGGATAGAAAAGTTTTGAGTCTGGTAAGAGCCACATATTCATATACGGTAATTGAATAATGTTCAATATAGCGTTTGACTAGCTGTGTATCGCTAAAATTCGAAATTTCTATTGGGGCCGTTTGCCGTTATTCGCCCTGGGCGCCAAAATACCTAGCCACGCCACTGATTAAATCACTTGCATTGTAACTGTCTCATACATGTGACAATTACTCCCTCCCTAATCCAGTGCTTCCCAACCTGAGTGTCGCGGAAGCAAAGGGCCCCGTGCACCTGCTCAAGGTTGGATGTCAGAAAGGTAGAACCATAACATTTGTGCAGCTTTTTATGTGAAAAAGTTGTAAAATTTATCACAACTAACATAGGCTTATAATTATTTTTTTACACGGAAAGTAGTGTGGAAATAGTCGCAACCCGCATGTTTAATAGAAGAAAAGTTTCTTATCAGTAAAATAAAGAACTAACTTGAAGAAAAATATTGAAATTAAGGTCAAAGGTGCCGCTGATCTGCCGTTAGTAGGCTAAGGGTGCCATGCGTGCTCTGAAAAAGACTGGGAATCGCTGCCATAATTAATCTATCAGTCGGCTACTTTATAAAATATATCTCACTCTTGCTGTTACTTTGGCCACTGCCAAATAGGGCGGCCCTATTAGGCCTATATGGCGCCCCGTTCGGGCCATCTAGTAACTGTACTGCAGTCTGCAGAAAGAACTTTAAGCAGATTGAAAATAATAAAAAAAATACTTGCGATCCAACATTAGGCCTACAAATGAACGCCAATTTCAAACAGTATTTTATAGGATATATAGTATATACTATGGTCTACTGTACTAACTATTGCACATAATGTCGTTATTTCAAATATATACTATCATTTTAATTAGCCTACCATTTTTACTCTGGAACGTGGCGTCCCTCAAAAAACAATTACCCTTGCCCCCACATAGGCAATCCTGGATCCGCCACTGTTCCCGACCCCCCTGCTTCTTTTTTGACAAATCGGACCCTGTACTTACCAGTTCAATTACAGTTGATGCTTTGTACATTATACACCAGAGCTATAGAAGTTATAGCTGCAATTACAGTTGTTAATAAAACTGTTATAACCATTGACAGTTTGAGGAAGAGCGTGCATTTGAAATAGGGCCTATACATGTATGAGTAATTTAGATACTGGATTATAAGAATGCAACAGTCGTCAGCAATTTTGGCCAAGAGACTACAGTCCAAGTCGACGAAGTCGATCGAGTCGATCGTCGTCCGAGCCAAGTCGATTGAGTCGTCGAAAGGTCAGCGAGTCGACGAAGTCGATCGTCGGCCGAGCCAAGTCGATCGTATACACTCGACTCGATCGACTGCGGGGTATATCAGCCCCCCGCAAAGAAAAAGTGGGAAATCACTGCAACTCACAGGGAGGAGGGGACAAAAGGGAAGGGCTTGGAGCTTTAGCCCCCCCACAAACTGAAATCCTGGCGCCTCCACTGCGTACGTGGTGTGCTGGCAGGGCTATGGCTCTATTCGGATAATTTTGAGCCATTGTGTGCAAATCGCCATTATGATAGTAGCCTACTGCCAATGAGAAGTGAGTTTAAATAATCCAATCGGCTGAAACTAAGACAAGTTGATGTGTAACACCATTTAACAACTTCGAACGTATTATATCCTATTTAATACTAAGAACGGCGCGCGTGTCGCATGAACAGTTGGATCCCTTCAAAAGCAGATTGTCAAGGTCGTATAGATGTTGACCGATCGATGTTGTCATCCACTCGAAAGGCCACGAGATCCTTTACACTTTAACGATGAGAGCTAGTGTACTAATAAAGGCGACTGGGAAACCAATGCAGCGCGTCGTTAAAGCGTTAGGTGCTGTGGGGGTGATGCCTTCAGGGCCACTGGCCGGACCCACTGCAGGAAGGAGCAGGCCTGCCCTATAGCGACTTCTTTCAACACCTGCAACGCTATGAAGCACTCTGAGCTAGGCCTATCTGGATCACGTGGTGTCCACCGGCGCAGGCGGGTGCCTATGCTCAGAGGAGAAAATCTGTAGGCCTACATAACTTTGGGGAACATATTTTCGGGGGCCGGAATTTTGCATATTTTGGGGGGGGGGGGACAGATAGGCCCCAGTCAAAACTTTTGGGAAGACAGTCCCTCTTCCCCCCCCCTTCCCCGTGATTTACGTCAATAAGCGCGGTCACAGTACAAACTAAGTTTGTCCAGCGCCGGTTTATCCTCGCTGCAGATTTGACCAACGGCTGCTTTGTAGCGTATTTCTTACATTGTGCTTTAATTGTAGTTTAATTCCTACTTCAAGCTTGCTGGCATTCTGTCGACGCCAAAATGCGGCCAAATACTTAGCAGGATCCCATGTGCCGTATGTAGTTGCTTTATGTTTGCGACCGACTTGCCATCGAAACCAGTCCATGGCTGATCGAGTGGTTTGGCCTCTTCAATCTCAGATCCACAGAGTATTGGAAAATTTCGAAACGAAAACGATTTTTGTACAGTAGCCTTAGGCTATAAGTAACTTTTTACATTCTACGAACTTTTGAAGTTTTCATAGTATAATAATAGATTATTCGTGCGTGTGGTATAGTCCGTATACTTTCTTTAGATGAATTTTTAGATGAAAATAGGCCTAGGCCTATGCATGCTTATTTTAATGAGAAAATTGTTCGACTGCAAGTGAAAGCCAACAGTACTGACCTTTATTTCCGTTTAAAGTTGTGACGCAGATGTGGTGTGTCAACTGGTTCCATCGTGTTTCAACTTACCCCAGTTGACTGCAATGTCAGAATATTATGGCAAAACATATTTTGGACCTAAAGTAACAATTTAACCAAATAACTGGTAAGCCTACGAAACTCTTATCAGTACTTTCTTACGCCCGAAGGCAGAAACAAAACATAGGCCTACATGCACAAATCTGAACAAACATAAAATTAAAATGCTTATTTGGATATCTTCCTATAGATGACGACCTTCAACCAGGGCCGATGAGAGGGGGGGGTCAGGTGGGGTTGCTGCCCCGGGGCCCGGTTCTCATGGCAGGGGCAGGGGCCCGAAAATGTCTAAAACTTTTTTTCAAACAGCAAAAACCTGTGGGTTTTGGCCTACCGGTAATGCAGTCTAATTGCTTCAATTTAATAGCTAGGTAATGAAGTAACTGAGGTACAAGATCTCTTGAATTTCTTTACCAAAATGTAAGCCAATAATTATAACGAATGTGATGGTGGAAATGGTTCGCTTTGTTGTTAGCGAGAACGATTTAATAACTGTGAAACTTAACAGTCTCAGTTGCTCAGTCAGAGGATTTAGGAGTGAGCACAGCAACAGCTAGAAGTTGGTCATCACTCATCAGAATGGTTTTTTTTACTATCTGCTGATGCAAAGTTAACTGATGCAGACAAATTTCGATTTCTGACTGAATTCTATAGTGCACCAGAATCGTATGCGTTAGAGCTGTACCGATATCGCTTTTGCCGATTATGCCGATACCGCGTATGGCCGATTATTAAATTGCCGATACCGATACCTCGTATAGCCGATTATTAAACTGCCAATACCCATTATGAGACCGAATATTTCATTATTTGTTTACTCAAAATGTTTGGTTCCGAAACATAAACCAGTAATCTATCGTCACAACTATAACGGTGGATGTTTAAATTAAGTTGGAAATTTGTTAACGATATGTTTTAATGCATGAATAATATATAAGGGACGTAAAACGGTAGATGAAACTCGATAAAAAAAAACTTGGAATATGCATAAATTCAAGTAAAATCATTAAATTATAACACAATCTTGACATCGGCACCGATTAACCGATTATTTCTGCCGATACCCGATTATGCCGATTGTTCTAATAATCGGCCCGATTACGCGTATGGCCGTTTAATCGGTACAGTTAGTATGCGTGGCCAAGAACTTTGCATTACAGGTGCGTAATGCAAAGTTCTAGGCCACGTTATAGTTGAGTAACTTGAGTGAAAAACTAAAATTTGTACTGGATGTAAATTTCTGAATTGAAATTTGAGTTATTGTCAATATAAATAATACTTTAACTTACAGCTGGGTGTAATTTATCACAATAAATAATTGATATCAAATTACCATTATTTGAAATTATAATAAAATTTTAATTCCATTAAGTTGATAACGAATTAGAAGATGAATTATCATCAGATATCTGGAGCTCAATAAAGGAAAGAAAGATTGGTGAAAGTCAGGAATGCAAACGAGAGACAAACAATCCTTCAAAGCCTTGCATTTTCAATTTCATCAAAAGCGAATGATGCATACAGCAAATCAACTAATCAAGCTGACAATATCGTTATAGTATGATAGTATAGATGTACATAGAGTTGATCATGGTAGGCTACAGAGCGAGTTGTTGACGTACTTGATTTAGACAATGGCACACAGCAATTGACGTATCCTCACCTCTTGAATATCATAATGCGATAAATGTCATTTAAAAATCATTTATCACATTCACATAATCACATTTCCCTATTAAATTTCTGTAAATTTCTTTATAATTAGAGTCATAGATGGACCTTTTAAACAAGAAATTGATTTTCACATTTACTTTTACTATTATTATTCAGAGCTTTTAAAAGGAATTTTTAGAACTGCACGACCCCTTAAAAGCCATAGTGAATTATTCCAAATCGGATGACAATGAACATTCTAAAACTAGTTTTAACTGCACAAAACTGCTTCTACAGCTGCACAAATTCATTTAGAACTGCCCTTTTGTGTAGAACTGCACACTAAAAAGCCCTGTTATTATTATTATTATTACCCTTATTAATATTCGTTAAATGTAGGCCTAGTTTGATAGCGTTTTTTCAGGCTTAGCCTACACCAGACTTGGGCTTAACAATAAAAACGAGGGGCCCTGATGGATGTCTGCCCCGGGGCCCGATTTGGCTCTCGACGCCCATGCCTTCAACAAATGAAGGTGCGAGGGAATACGCGATTCAACGAGCTGTGAAAGCAGTTATTCTTGCGACCAGTCGAGTCAGACGAACGCGAAGGCCTGGCAACATCCACTATCTGCCGTTGTCTCGATATTGCGAAATGTAGGCCTAGCCTATATGAAGCATGCAAGTGAGTCAGGTGACTCAGATCAGGCTGATCGGAGATGAAATGATAGATTTATTGCTATGAAATGATAGATTTATTGCAGGATATGCGAGAAACCGTCAGGTGTTTCCTAACGAAACGAAACGCAATTAGCATAATACACAGAAAAGAATGCGAAACTATTCTGGCCCATATCCAATGTAGAGCTCTGCGCCGACGTGATAGTCGGCGGCGGTGCGCCGGTCATATTTGGTCGGCGGTAGCGACGCGCCGAACAACAAAATTCGGCGGTGGTGGCGACCACGTAATGTCGGCGACGGCGGCATGGTCGGCGCAGTGCTCTAACGTCGCGCATACTTGTTTTAAAAATTGTTCAACAAAGAACCTACATTATAAAGACATGCATGTTGAACAATTATTTTCCGCAGTTGTCTGGTCTCAAATTATTATTCATCAGAAACAATTTTCCTCAGAATAGACGTTCAAGGACAAAGACTACAAAGCCAGGTAGGCTTAATTACTAAGCAACGTGACAACGTTTGAAGTTCAGGTTTCCAGTTTATGAGTTTAAGTACCTATAGCAGTTAATGAACTGAGGCTGTTTGTGTAGAAATTTTAGTCTCCCACAAAATGAGAGTTTTCGTGAATGAATAGGCCTACACTTCAATACAGTTTTAGTCAACAGACGACGGTTGGAGTGAACTTCACTTCGCAGTGACTGTAAGACCGGCAACAGAGAAAATTCTTTCCAATGGCGCACTGGTTGGAGGCAGTGGCAGAATTGTTCGCGCGAGATGTGACGGCCTAATTAACTCTGGACTGAGATCAAAGCTCGCTGAGACGGATCAAAGCATTGCTGCTACAACGTTCAGGGACGCACACCTCGTAGTAGTTTCAGATTAACGACACTGTGTGATAACAAAGATCGTTAGCGTAGACCTCCTCCTTCATCCAGGCTTGGGACTGGCACTCAAAGAGAAATCAGAAGGAAACTGCAATGAGACAAAAAAAACAACTGGATGAAACAACAATGCAAAGAAGCTGAAGAAGCTTTCAAGAAAATCAGAACGCAAGAAGTATATAATAAGATAAAAACTACTTAGTGGAAAATTTGAGCTCAGTCAAAGACGCAAATGGTAAAAAAAACTGGCAGACGATGCATCATGCAAGCATACAGAAACGATAGCAGGAACCATGCATGCACTACACCTATTCTTAGGAAGAATATTCAATCGGTGGCGACACGCCGACCAAAGAGCCTAGGGGAGACCAGGGCAGGAGTGACATGGTGGTTAAGAGTGGAACTCTACACTGGCAAGAAAACGGTCAATACTGTAGAATCTTTTCTTTCGTTTAAATAAGTGAGTCTGACGCGATACACAATGGAAAACTATATTCTGCAGCTCTCGCAACTAGTTTTGTTTCAAATTTAAGATTTTCGTCAAATTTTAGGGTTTTAAGGCGATTTTTTTTATCAGCCTGTGCTCTCTAATAGAAGGTAAGGGAATTACTTGAAATCGCGTAATTTTTAATTTGCAATTTGTGATTAAAAAATTACATTTTTCCATGTATTTTGTAATTTGAAATTATATTTCATGTCCCAAAGTAATTTGAAATTTACAATTCAGTTACCTTTCTCCGAGTAATTTGCCCATCAACACCACCACCATCACCACCATTACAACCATCATCACCACCACCACCACCACCACCACCACCACCACCACCACCACCACCACCACCATCATCACCACCACCACCATCATCATCATCATCATCATCATCATCATCACAATCATCATCAACACCGTCATCATCATAATCACCACCACCACCACCATCATCATCATCATCATCATCATCATCACCATTATCATCAACAACACCGTCATCATCATAATCACCACCATCATCGCCATCGCCATCACCGTCACAACCACAGCAACACAATTACACCAGTAGCAATAGGCTAATAGCAACAAACCAACCAACCAGCAACTGTTATCACTACAACTCCTGAACTCCGACTACTGCTTCACGTTTCTGGTTAGTTCTACATAGGCTATTTTGTATGCATGGGTTGTATGCATAGCTTCCTACCTCAGGATGCCCCGACCGCGACCCAAATGGCAGAAGCCGCTGACGCAACCCTCTTCACTGCTATCATCCAAGATAACAACCATGTCCTCCGCAGGCTCTTTACTACTCGGTCTGTTAGTAACTATAACCTACGCCCCAGGCCTCACCCCTTCGAACTTACAACTAAGAACAACAAGATCTTCGTACCACGCATGCTTTTCAAAAACGTACTACTAGATGAAAAACTGCCTCTCTCAATAACTCATGTATTCTGTTGCGTTTTGTCGACAGTTTTGTGTTAAATAAACGAATATGATGATGTAGGCCTATCTGGGGTTTTATATATATATATCCTAGAGCGCATTTGAAAGAACCGCCCCAAACGCTGTAAAAAAAAGCCACCATCGTAGCCAGAACAATGTATGCTTCTCCCGCCTGGTGGGGTCTGGCGAGCGAAAAGGACAAATCCCGCATTGAACATCTGAACAACAGATTAAAACGCTCTGGTTTTATTCAGTCAGATTCTTCTTCTATGAATGTTCTTGCTTATAACGCAGACACTTCACTCTTTAAGGCCGTCCTCTTAAATGAGAATCATTCACTCAGATGCATGTTTCCTAATCAACATTTTACGCCCTATTTTCTTAGGGTCAGACCACATAACTTTAACCTTCCTGACAAGGACTCACGAAATTTTATATCTCGTATGTTATTCCTGAACTCTTACTAAGCTATTATTAATTCATACTATTAATATCTAGATGTATTTTATTTTCTATGTACACCTACAGCGTTATGTCTGTTGTTAACACATTAAACGAATATTATGATGATGATGATGATGATGATGTAAATTCTATTATTTCTGTATTACATAGCGCAATTATCAATTAATTGGAAATGCATCAGGGTCTTCATATACTTTGCGTTTGCGAGGATTGAACCCGCACTCTGGTTCTCGAGCCAATGACTGTCATAGCGCTATACAAATTTGAAAGGTAGGCTAAGATCCGGCAGAGGAGACTCGTAGAAATAATTCTTTCCTCGGATAAATATTTGTATTGTCATTATTTAAGTTGTTAATTACCGTATATCGTCATTATATTAATTATCGTAGGCCCTAAATATATCATTACAGTTATAATTATGAGAATAAATTTAGGCGCGTAGGCCTAAATTAAGCTGTTTAAAAGATTCTCACGGCGCTGATTAAACGACGACGTCATTATCGTATATTGTTGTATATCATCTTCGGATGACGTCATCGTCACTGTCGATTTCATGTCCGATTGTGTTTGGCGAGGATCCGTTGGAAGACGTGGACGTGGTTGTCGATCGGTCTTCGGGCGTTCTTCTAGAGGACTGCGGCTGTCCTCCTCCGGTCCAGGTAGGCCACGTGAGGAAGGTTCTTGATGATTGTGCCGTGAATGAAGTCGGGGTTCAAGCGATGCTTCGGCTGTTGTTGCTTTTTACCCTGATCCGGTCCATTGAGGCCGGAAGCCCGGAACAGACTGTGTCATAATAATGTTGAGGCAGAGAGTGTGCAATGCATGGCGGCGAGGTAGAGCCTGGGTTAGGGCGATGCTGCGCTTGACAGCGAATTCAACTGTCCTCCAGTTTTCTCTCACAGACCAATGCCTCCAATGCGACTGATGATGATTACTGTGTGTCTGATGACGATTGCATTATTGAGATCACAAATGCAGACGCTATAGTTCTCATTCATCTCTTGTCACAGTTTGTCAGATGGATGACGATGATGATGACAATGACGAGTTTCATCATCGTATTGATAATAAATCGTCCAATCACTTGGTCTCATGAGTGGTTTAAAGTCTATACTCTATGTCTATGACAATCTGACCATTAACGGTAATAATATGCGGCGATGATTGTCTTTATAGATTGCTGTTGTCATCATGCACTTGGCCTATGTCTTCTTCTTCGTGATGGCAGAGGTGCAACAAGGAACTACAGCGACCTGCAAATGCAAAGAGCATTTTCGAAAAGCTGCTGGAACCGCATTTTTCAAAGTTAAACGTAAGAATTACTCAACTCAAGCGCGTACATTTATGCTTAATGCATATGCGTAACTGAATATTTATATAGCGACATCGAAAGTGCAAAACAAATCAGAGATGTTCTCTGCGCTAGCCTCTGCTGTCTGCACTAGCCTGTATGATGTTTAATGTAATTAAGAACAGAAGGTTTTTCGGTTAGCAAAACATAACTCAGATGAGTAGAAGAGTCACCAGTGGCAGGCACACGCACACACTCTGACCCAACCAACAGCCTCTCAACTAGAGTTGACAGATGAGTTCTTGAGTTTCTGAAGCACGTACAGAATGTAGAATGAGGTTCGACGACGATGGGCGATGTGGTCCGCAGCCAATGGCTCAAGGTTGTCTCATCGCCCATAGGCTATATATATATATATATATATTATATATATATATACATCTATAATTAATTATGTATGTATGTATGTATGTATGTATGTATGTATGTATGTATGTATGTACAGGGTGGCCCAATATAAAATGTCCCACCGGATAAAATGCACTTTCTCCGCAACCAATTGAGATTTTTATACCAAAGTTTCAGCATATAGAGAGGAATGATTTTCCAACAATCCACGAAAATTTCGATATACAATTTGCATAGCTTCAAAAGTTACAGCTGTTTAAATATTCAATTCCATTTTTTCAAATTTCCGAAGAAAAATGGACAGTCATTTGCAATTTTCAATGTCAAATAAAAATCATCTTTCATTACGAATTCAGAAATCTGTTGAGCAGTTTATCTCAACGCATGTTCAAAGTGTCCACCACTAGCTTTCACACAAGCTCTAAGTTTTGTTGTGAAGTTCAGTATGGCCTTGTTAATTGAGTCCTGCGGCAGCTGGTCCCATATTAACTGCAAGACTTTTTCAGCTCGTTAATGTTCTTCGGCTTGGGATGAAATGTCTTGTAACGTTCAAGCATAGCTCCCCAGACGAGATAATGAAGAGGGTTAAGGTCTGGAGAGTTTGGTGGCCATTCATCTTTGCCAATGAATTCACTGCAGTTGGTGGCAATAAAGCCTTGAGCCAACCTTGCCGTGTGAGCAGGCGCACCGTCCTGCTGGAAAATGAAACCAGACGGAAGAACAGACTTGCAGTCTTCAATGAGTCTGGGTAACAGAGTTTCAACGTAAAGTTGAGCGTTTACTTTAGCCTTGTCTGGGATGAAGTGCAGTCTTCTCTTACCGCCGTAACACACGCCAGCAGAAACCATGACGTGCTTCGCGAACTTGGATCTCTCGACCACCAGGCGACTTTCGTGAACATCGCGCTTTTTGCCGACAGACCAAACGCAGTCGTTCTGATGGTTAACCGGCGGGTTCAGGTCAAAGTTTTTTCATCAGTGAGAAAAACCTTCTGTGCAACAGTTGGGTGTTACAAAACAATTTCTCTGTGAAAAAATCTTAAAGAAATAACCATTATTGGACCGTTCATCTGCGGAAATTTGAAAAAATTGAATTTAATATTAAAACAGCTGTAACTTTTGAAGTTATGCAAATTATTTCGTAAAATTGTCGTGGTTTGTTGGAAAATCATTCCTCTGTAAATGCTAAAATTTTTGTGGTAAAACCTCAATTGGTTACGGAGAAATAGCATTTTATCGGGTGGGACATTTTATATTGGGCCACCCTGTATGTATGTATGTATGTATGTATGTATGTATGTATGTATGTATGTATGTATGTATGTATGTATGTATGTATGTATGGATCAACCTGATTAGGGGTTGGTTTAGGGCTATAGTCATAGAGGCCTACACTGGCGTGATCACGCCGTGATGCAATTTCAGTTACTAAAATAATTCCGATGTCTTCAAATCTGGGAAGAAATATACATTTCTAGCAATGATGCACCATATTTTCTCGGTGGTAATTCTCAAATTTTTAGAGTTCTGTGTTTTCCTTTTCTGTAGTTTCCAGGAGGTATGCTGCTGTGCTGTGACGTCTTTCCAGCCTTCAATGGTTTTTGACTCGAGATAAGTCCAGCTCACACTGCAAATGACTGCTGAAGGAAGGAAGCCTCGCTGTAGCCTCTCTGCCATCTGATCAAAGACAGGTTCGTACAGGTAAGACCTACCTCGATGGAATAGGGCACAATGGCACATAATGAAATTCAGTTTTACTTAATCTTACTTGACGACACGGTTAGTGTTTCTTGCCTTACTTAATTTTCAAGAGGTATACCAACACTTCAGCTTTAAACTTGCTCTCGCTTTAACTTCCATCTGCTTGGCGCGGTCATCGTTAAACTGACAAATTGGTGCCAATGTCTCTTGCAGTCACCGCTCAGCATAAACAAAACTTACACAATTAGGCCTACATCTTTGCCTTGGAGGGAACGTTGCGACACAGAGCTAGGCCCAGTGATGGGCATAAGTTAACTAACAAGTTGCAAACTATTAGTTTAACTAAAAAAATTAGTTAAGGCAGAAGTTTAGCTTTTAAAAAATAGTTTAGTTAAAACCAAAGTTTAACTAATATTTTTTAGTTATTAACTAAAACGTTTAACTAATATTTTTAGTTATTAGCTAGACAGTTTAAGTAACAGCATCAACAACTATCTTTCACAGTGATTGTCATGAGAGGCTGGTTATATTACTCAAGTCAAGTGAACGCATTGCACTGCACGATTAGCAACTTTCTTCATGATTCATGATTTTCTTGTAGAACTGTACTAGGACTATTAGTCTAGTACATATTACATAGTTTGAAAGTAAAATTGTTATCGACGCTCTGCATTATTACAGTTCACTTAACCTCTGTCATTGTGAAAATGTTTGTGAAAAAGTTTGTTAAAAAGTTGGACAAGTTTAACTAAATATTTTTAGTTTAGTTAACTTATTTACAAAATCAGTTGCTAAGTTTTAGTTACACTTTTTATTTTAGTTGAAAACTAGTTATAGTTTGACTAAAAAATTAGTTGGTGCCCATCACTGGCTAGGCATACCCTGACCACACTGGCCCAGTTAGCTACATTAGTTAGAGCGTCTCATGCGCCTCTGTGTTAGAGAGCGTGAGGATCGCGGTTCTCTTCTCGTGCTCGCTTATTACAGAGATTTAAATCTCGGACTATATATAGTTCGTTCCGCGCATGGGGAACTTAAATGGTGTGGCATGATGGCATCCAATCAAAACGGAAAGCATTGGTGAATGATCTGACCCGATCACTTCATTGAAAAATCCGCATGGTCGTGGTCATATGTAGGGTCGCTAAAGAAAAACGTGGAGGCCCTATATTTACGTTTACCAAGGAGAGAAGAGAAGTTTGGATTAGAGGAGCCGAGCCAAATAGAACTAAAGTCAGAGACATCAAGACACGGTTCCTAAACGGGGACCTTAAATGACAAGGCTTCCATTCACACGGGCAGCGGTGATGAAAGATATCACCCCATCAATTCATTGAACATCAGAAGCAGATCAGCAGGGTCGAGGCAATAATTTATAGAGTCGCTATGAAATACTTGGTAGGCCTACGTTTACATTTAGCGACTGAATTCAGTTGGGCTGACAGACTGACATCAGACTATCGTGTCTCTTATAGTCTAATAGTCCCGTCTTTGTTAACACAGGCAGGGAGAGAGACAGTTAAATTTAGTCTGCAGCCTGATAATTATGCGCCTCTGAATATGTTCCTTTTAGTGGAGCTATATAAATGCCCAGATAAATAAACAAATGAATAATCCGTTGATCTTTGCCAAAGGCCAAGTGACGCAATGATTGCGTCATCGATTGTATTATCTCAATCAGTGGGATTTGTGATCAGTCTCAGCCACGTCATTATAATAGCTACAGGCGTCCATGCATGCACAGCCATAGACGTCTTTATGCGCTGATATACAGTTTGCATTTCTTCATCGAAGTTCTTCCGGTTTCTGCTGCAATTATCTCCACACGGATTGCTGAACAGTTGTGAGCACGGTTGTTTGTAACAAGACGATGAATAACAGTCCGACGTGGTAATACATCTTCACTTTCTCTATGACTAAGCATATCTAGTTAGCTTCCAAATTAATATTTTAAAATCACAACTAATATTAAAACCTCACAAAATGAGTGATGAGACACAAATTGTAATTGTAATTGTAATTGTAATTAGCAACTTCTATTGCACAAGGCATCAACAGATGGCACACCAAAACCAAGCCGTAATCATGCAGATCATCATCCAAAAGATCAGTCCGTAAGAGACAGACAGCATATATAGGGTGGATAAGCAGTTTGAAAGAGGTAAGTTTTCAGCCGAGAACGAAATGACACAAGCGACTGAGCACAGCGTACAGACACAGGAAGAGAGTTCCAAAAGTAGGTCCAGCAACTGAAAAAGCTCGTTCTTGGCAAAACGAACAGTTCTTGAACAGTTCTTGGCAAACGAGCTTTTTCAGTTGCTGAAATCTGAGCACTGGTGGGACATTTGGGACATTTGTCCCACCGTCTAAACAGTTAAAATATGCCCTGCCATGCAGTGGCAGGCTGGCGCACACACGCTGACTCAGTCAACAGCTTCTCAACTAGAATTGACAGATGACAGCAAGTTCAGAGTTTCTAAAGCACGTATAATATAGAATGAGGAACGACGATAGGCGACGTGATCCACTGCCGATGGCTCACGGTTGTCTCATCGTCCATGACCCATATGTAGCCTACGTCTGTCATTAAGACTATAATGTAGCCTATGTATGTAGCCTACGTCTGTCATTAAGACTATAATGTAGCCTATGTATGTAGCCTACGTATGTATGGATCGACCTGATTACGGTTTGTTTTTGGTACGTCATTGGTTGATGCTTCGTGCATTAGACACCGGCGTGATTGATGTAGGCCTAAAATACTAATTACAATTACAAAATAATTTCAAAGTCTGTAAATATGGAAAGGAATATAGGCCTCTACATTGTTTAGTAATGTTGCACCATATTTTCTCGGTGTTAATTCGCTGATTTTTTTAGAGTTCCGTGTTTTCCTTTTCTTTGTAGTTTCCAGGAGGTGTACTGCTGTGCTGTGACGTCTTTCAATGACTGATGAAGGAAGGAAGCCTCTCTGTATACTACCATCGATCTCTGTATTCTCATCAAAGGCTGGTTCGTACAGATAAGACCTACCTCGATGGTATACATAGGGATAGAGAACATAATGAAATTCAGTTTTACTTAATCTTACTTGACGACACGGTTACAATACAATACAATACTCGTTTATTGAAAATTCAAAAGCTGACACAAACACAATTTCTACAAATGGTTCTATGGGGCTTCTATGGGAGCAGTATAAACTAATAGACTAAGTCAGTAGGTGTTCTTATACAGGATGCGGGAAATGTAATTGCGATCGTCTTTTTCAGGTAGGGTAAAGTTATGCGTCCTTGCTCGGAGGTTATGTCCACTATTGCAGGGTGGAGGAGTAGCCTATTTAGTGTAGTGTAGTCAGTGTTTCTTGCCTTACTTTATTTTTAAGCCTACCCACACTTCAGCTTAAAACTTTCTCTCGCTTTAACTTCCATCTCGGCTATAATGAGTACACTGTCTGTGGGAAGATGAGACGGCGAGGGAGAGGAATTGACACCAGCCCTCATATGCCGAGGCTAAAAAGGAAGTCGCTGACATGCACCTCACATCCTAGCTGCCTCTCAGGTTAGCTTATAAGAGACTGCTTGTCTTCTTATCCCTTTCCTCTCCCTCTTCTCCTCCTTCTCCTTCTTCTTCCTCCTCCTCCTCCTCCTCCTCCTCCTGTTCCTCCTTCCTTCATGACTATATCTTTATCTAAACACTTAAGTGCATTTTGAGACATTATGAAAATGTTTGCTGAACAGTGCTAAATGCGCTAGCGCGCGTACAGCGGAGGACTGTTCTTATAGAGGAAGATTCGAGACATGAAAAGTTGCATTGGACCTTGAGTTGGTATGCGGAACCGCGATGCCTGCGTAACTGCATGAGCAGCTGAGCGCAACTGCGCAACGATCGCTGACCTGGTTGATTTGAGACTGGAACATAAATTATTCTGTAAAGCCTTCCGATATGTAGGTATGTATGTATGTTTGAGCACTTGTTATAGCGCCCCTTCAATATTTCTACTCAGAGGCGCTCCCGACTACAGCGCGGACACTGAATCGGAGTTTCACGCCGAAGCGCATGAGCAATTGCAGTGAAGGACTTGCCCAGGGTCCCTACGCGGCGGCTCTGAGGTGGATTCGAACCCGCAACCCTCCGGCTGCAAGGCACCGAACATACACCACCGCGCCCCACATATGTAAAGCCTTCCGATGTATGTTACGGTGTCGACAAATGAGGTCCGCCACAACAGAATAATATTGTACTTTATTCTTTCCTATAATGGTGATACTACATATCTGTCATAACTTGTCTTTAATAATAACCTTGTGGTTTGACGGTGTTTCTATAGGCAGTGCCGGATTAAGGCATAGGCCTAAGCCAACTTAGCCATGGCTTAGGACGCCACAAGTTCCACAAAATTTTTGAGGGCCCCAAAATTCGGAGAAATTAAAACAATTCACAGTATGAACGGATGATCACAAGTTATTACATGAGTCGAATTTAACTGCACGACAGCCATGCAAGGCGCCCACAGCGTCCTACTACTCATTTTCCAATGTCATCTAGCGAATGACAGGCTGAGTGGACCGTTGGCAGGGTAGTGGGTTTCGATTCCGCCTTCTACTTGATATTCTACTCTTCACGCCAGTGGTGTTACTATTACTCTGTGGACCCATAAATGTGGAATAGGAATGTGAAATTCTTGAGTTTTCAATCAGCAACGGGAAATCTACATGTACACTATGATCACTTTGATCGTTTTAAATTTCACAGCCACATGCTGGTTGCCTTGTCTCATAAGATTTGCCTTGCACTGCTTGCAGTTTGCTGCGCGTATTTGTACGTAAATTGGCCATATGTATTTCACAGTAAAACGCCGATAGAACAAGATAATGTTTAGACTTGCTAATCAAGCCTCCAACATCTGAATTTCCCGAGGTCCCTTCAGAACCTCTGGAGTTAGGTAATTGTCATTTTAATTATATAACTAAATTCAGTTAATCGCATTTGTTATTGAAATTATGGCAATTAGCCTATGTAGCATCGTCAGTAGCAAGCTACTTCCAGCGTCTTTTACCCTGATCACATCAGGCATTGTCAGGCACAGGGTAAAGTACCACAGAAGTAGCTTGCTATTGACGATGCATTCAATAAATTAAAAAGCTTTAGATTAAAAAACTTTATACTTTCTGCTAGCTTTTCGACCGACCTAAGGAGGTAAAGAAATTTTTTGATCGCAATGCTCTCTTATACTCACTGTGCTCTCTTCTGCTGACGGTGCTCTCTTCTGCTCACTGTGCGCTCTTTGAAATCGAGCGTCCGATTGCGAAGGATTTAACATGCTGAGGAGCAAAAGAAATCTTGAGACCTCTTGCGGTGACTATTCGCTGGCTGCGCCAGTCTCGAGCGACCGACCTCTAACTGTGACTAATGCGCGGCGGTCGGGTGAGTCTGGTTGTCGGCGGCTGCGCGGATGGGCCAATGGGACTCAAGCGAAACAGCGTAACACCGGTCATTTCAATGCTTCCATATTCCATAAGTACATAAGAAAATGAAAACGGTTGAACTATGTGCTAGCTCTCTGCATTAAAATCCAGTTCGTCCTTTTCTTCACAGGAACCTTTGTGTCTTTTATATGGATGAAATTAATGTTGTGAAATAAACCAGAAAGTATTGCATCATGGAAACTTTATACCATATTTTTGTAATATATTATTTTAAAAGTCCATTTCAAACCCGGGAGGTCTTGTCAATCGTAATTTGTGAGTGGTTGAGAAAGGTTGGGAACATTTCTTGATTTGTGACCACAATATTAAAATGCCATTTCTGTTGTATAGATTCGGCCTGTTGTGTAAAGATTTCTACACCAGGTAATCCCAAATTTATTCCTCATTAAATTTTATATTAAATTATTTCAAAAGTTAATGTCTGAGCCAACGACGCTTTGTCAGTCGAAATTTGCAAGTGGTTGAGAGAGGCTGGGAACTTTTCATGATTTCTGGCCACAATATTAAAATTCTGTTTTCTATTGTAGATTCGTCCTGTTGAGTAACGATTTCTATCCCAGGTAATATCAGATTCATTTCTTGTCAAATTTTGAATGAAATTATTTTAGAAGTTCATGTCTGAGCCAACGAGGCTTTGTCAGTCACAATTTGCAAGTGGTTGAGAGAGGCTGGGAACATTTCATGATTGGAGGCCACAATATTAAAATTCTGTTTTCTGTTGTAGATTCATCGTCCTGTTCAGTAAAGATTTCTATCCCAGGTAATATCAGATTCATTACTTGTCAGAATTTTGCATGATATTATTTTAGAAGTTCACGTCAAGCCAACGAGGGCTTGTCAGTCGAAATTTGCACGTGGTTGAGAGAGGCTGGGAACTATTCATGATTTCTGGCCACAATATTGAAATTCTGTTTTCTGTTGTAGATTCGTCCTGTTGAGTAACGATTTCTATCCCAGGTAATATCAGATTCATTTCTTGTAAAATTTTGACTGAAATTATTTTAGAAGTTCATGTCTGAGCCAATGAGGCTTTGTTAGTAAAAATTTGCAAGTGGTTGAGAGAGGTTGAGAACATTTCATGATTCGTGGCCACAATATTAAAATTCTGTTTTCTGTTGTAGATTCGTCCTGTTGAGTAAGGATTTCTATCCCAGGTAATATCAGATTCATTTCTTGTCAAATTTTGAATGAAATTATTTCAGAAGTTCATGTCTGAGACAACGAGGCTTTGTCAGTCACAATTTGCAAGTGGTTGAGAGAGGCTGGGAACATTTCATGATTGGAGGCCACAATATTAAAATTCTGTTTTCTGTTGTAGATTCATCGTCCTGTTCAGTAAAGATTTCTATCCCAGGTAATATCAAATTTATTTCTTGTCAAAATTTGAATGAAATTATTTTAGAAGTTCATGTCTGAGCTAACGAGGCTTTGCCAGTCACAATTTGCAATTGGTTGTGAGAGGCTGAGAACATTTCATGATTCTTGGCCACAATATTAAAATTCTGTTTTCTGTTGTAGATTCGTCCTGTTGAGTAAGGATTTCTATCCCAGGTAATATCAGATTCATTTCTTGTCAAATTTTGAATAAAATTATTTTAGAAGTTCATGTCTGAGCTAACGAGGCTTTGCCAGTCACAATTTGCAAGTGGTTGAGAGAGGCTGGGAACTTTTCATGATTAAATTTTCTGGCCACAATATTGAAATTCTGTTTTCTGTTGTAGATTCGTCCTGTTGAGTAAGGATTTCTGTCCCAGGTAATATCAGATTCATTTCTTGTCAAATTTTGAATGAAATTATTTTAGAAGTTCATGTCTGAGCTAACGAAGTTTTGCCAGTCACAATTTGCAAGTGGTTGAGAGAGGCTGGGAACATTTCATGGTTCGTGGCCACAATTTTAAAATTCTGCTTTCTGTTGTGGATTCGTCCTGTTGAGTAAAGTTTTCTATCCCAGGTAATTTCAGATTCATTTCTCATCAAATTTTGTAAGAAATTACATTAAAAGTTCACGTCTGAGCCAAAGAGGGTTTGTCAATCGTAATTTGCGAGTGGTTGAGAGATGCTGGGAACATTTCATGATTCGTGGCCACAATATTAAAATTCTGTTTTATCATTTTTTTTGTCGTAGATTCGCCCTGTTGAGTAAAGTAAAGATTTATATCGCAGATAACATGAGATTCATTTCTTACAAAAGTTGCTTGAATTTACGGTATTTTTAAGTAAAGATTTCGTAACCACAATATTAAAATTCTGTTTTCTGTTGTAGATTCGTCCTGTTGAGTAAGGATTTCTATCCCAGGTAATATCAGATTCATTTCTTGTCATAATTTTGTACGAAATTATTTTAGAAGTTCATGTCTGAGCTAACGAGGCTTTGTCAGTCACAATTTGCAATTGGTTGAGAGAGGCTGGGAACATCTCATGATTCTTGGTCACAATATTAAAATTCTGTTTTCTGTTGTAGATTCGTCCTGTTGAGTAACGATTTCTATCCCAGGTAATATCAGATTTATTTCTTGTCATAATTTTGTATGAAATTATTTTAGAAGTTCACGTCGAGCCAACGAGGGCTTGTCAGTCGAAATTTGCAAGTGGTTGAGAGAGGCTGGGAACTTTTCATGATTTCTGGCCACAATATTAAAATTCTGTTTTCTGTTGTAGATTCGTCCTGTTGAGTAAGGATTTCTATCCCAGGTAATATCAGATTCATTTCTTGTCAAATTTTGAATTAAATTATTTTAGAAGTTCATGTCTGAGCCAACGAGGCCTTGCCAGTCACAATTTCATGATTGGAGGCCACAATATTAAAATTCTGTTTTCTGTTGTAGATTCATGTTGCTGAGTAACGATTTCTATCTCAGGTAATATCAAATTCATTTCTTGTCAAATTTTGAATGAAATTATTTTAGAAGTTCATGTCTGAGCTAACGAGGCTTTGCCAGTCACAATTTGCAATTGGTTGAGAGAGGCTGAGAACATTTCACGATTCGTGGCCACAATATTAAAATTCTGTTTTCTGTTGTAGATTCGTCCTGTTGAGTAAGGATTTCTATCCCAGGTAATATCAGATTCATTTCTTGTCATAATTTTGTACGAAATTATTTTAGAAGTTCATGTCTGAGCTAACGAGGCTTTGCCAGTCACAATTTGCAAGTGGTTGAGAGAGGCTGGGAACATTTCATGATTCTTGGTCACAATATTAAAATTCTGTGTTCTGTTGTAGATTCGTCACTCTTTCAGCTTAGGCTACTGTGCACTGTTGAGTAACGATTTCTATCCCAGGTAATATCAGATTCATTTCTTGTAAAATTTTGACTGAAATTATTTTAGAAGTTCATGTCTGAGCCAATGAGGCTTTGTTAGTAACAATTTGCAAGTGGTTGAGAGAGGCTGAGAACATTTCATGATTCGTGGCCACAATATTAAAATTCTGTTTTCTGTTGTAGATTCGTCCTGTTGAGTAACGATTTCTATCCCAGGTAATATCAGATTCATTTCTTGTCATAATTTTGTATGAAATTATTTTAGAAGTTCACGTCGAGCCAACGAGGGCTTGTCAGTCGAAATTTGCAAGTGGTTGAGAGAGGCTGGGAACTATTCATGATTTCTGGCCACAATATTAAAATTATGTTTTCTGTTGTAGATTCGTCCTGTTGAGTAAGGATTTCTATCCCAGGTAATATCAGATTCATTTCTTGTCAAATTTTGAATGAAATTATATTAGAAGTTCATGTCTGAGCTAACGAGGCTTTGCCAGTCACAATTTGCAATTGGTTGAGAGAGGCTGAGAACATTTCATGATTCTTGGCCACAATATTAAAATTCTGTTTTCTGTTGTAGATTCGTCCTGTTGAGTAAGGATTTCTATCCCAGGTAATATCAGATTCATTTCTTGTCAAATTTTGAATGAAATTATTTTAGAAGTTCATGTCTGAGCTAACGAGGCTTTGCCAGTCACAATTTGCAAGTGGTTGAGAGAGGCTGGGAACTTTTCATGATTTCTTGCCACAATATTGAAATTCTGTTTTCTGTTGTAGATTCGTCCTGTTGAGTAAGGATTTCTGTCCCAGGTAATATCAGATTCATTTCTTGTCAAATTTTGAATGAAATTATTTTAGAAGTTCATGTCTGAGCTAACGAAGTTTTGCCAGTCACAATTTGCAAGTGGTTGAGAGAGGCTGGGAACATTTCATGGTTCGTGGCCACAATATTAAAATTCTGTTTTCTGTTGTAGATTCGTCCTGTTGAGTAAAGATTTCTATGCCAGGTAATATCAGATTAATTTCTTGTCAAATTGTGTATGAAATTATTTTAGAAGTTCACGTCGAGCCAACGAGGGCTTGTCAGTCGAAATTTGCAAGTGGTTGAGAGAGGCTGGGAACTATTCATGATTTCTGGCCACAATATTAAAATTCTGTTTTCTGTTGTAGATTCGTCCTGTTGAGTAAGGATTTCTGTCCCAGGTAATATCAGATTCATTTCTTGTCAAATTTTGAATGAAATTATTTTAGAAGTTCATGTCTGAGCTAACGAAGTTTTGCCAGTCACAATTTGCAAGTGGTTGAGAGAGGCTGGGAACATTTCATGGTTCGTGGCCACAATATTAAAATTCTGTTTTCTGTTGTAGATTCGTCCTGTTGAGTAAAGATTTCTATCCCAGGTAATATCAGATTCATTTCTTGTCATAATTTTGTATGAAATTATTTTAGAAGTTCACGTCGAGCCAACGAGGGCTTGTCAGTCGAAATTTGCAAGTGGTTGAGAGAGGCTGGGAACTTTTCATGATTTCTGGCCACAATATTAAAATTCTGTTTTCTATTGTAGATTCGTCCTGTTGAGTAACGATTTCTATCCCAGGTAATATCAGATTCATTTCTTGTCAAATTTTGAATGAAATTATTTTAGAAGTTCATGTCTGAGCCAACGAGGCTTTGTCAGTCACAATTTGCAAGTGGTTGAGAGAGGCTGGGAACATTTCATGATTGGAGGCCACAATATTAAAATTCTGTTTTCTGTTGTAGATTCATCGTCCTGTTCAGTAAAGATTTCTATCCCAGGTAATATCAGATTCATTACTTGTCAGAATTTTGCATGAAATTATTTTAGAAGTTCACGTCAAGCCAACGAGGGCTTGTCAGTCGAAATTTGCAATTGGTTGAGAGAGGCTGGGAACTATTCATGATTTCTGGCCACAATATTGAAATTCTGTTTTCTGTTGTAGATTCGTCCTGTTGAGTAACGATTTCTATCCCAGGTAATATCAGATTCATTTCTTGTAAAATTTTGACTGAAATTATTTTAGAAGTTCATGTCTGAGCCAATGAGGCTTTGTTAGTAAAAATTTGCAAGTGGTTGAGAGAGGTTGAGAACATTTCATGATTCGTGGCCACAATATTAAAATTCTGTTTTCTGTTGTAGATTCGTCCTGTTGAGTAAGGATTTCTATCCCAGGTAATATCAGATTCATTTCTTGTCAAATTTTGAATGAAATTATTTCAGAAGTTCATGTCTGAGACAACGAGGCTTTGTCAGTCACAATTTGCAAGTGGTTGAGAGAGGCTGGGAACATTTCATGATTGGAGGCCACAATATTAAAATTCTGTTTTCTGTTGTAGATTCATCGTCCTGTTCAGTAAAGATTTCTATCCCAGGTAATATCAAATTTTTTTCATGTCAAAATTTGAATGAAATTATTTTAGAAGTTCATGTCTGAGCTAACGAGGCTTTGCCAGTCACAATTTGCAATTGGTTGTGAGAGGCTGAGAACATTTCATGATTCTTGGCCACAATATTAAAATTCTGTTTTCTGTTGTAGATTCGTCCTGTTGAGTAAGGATTTCTATCCCAGGTAATATCAGATTCATTTCTTGTCAAATTTTGAATAAAATTATTTTAGAAGTTCATGTCTGAGCTAACGAGGCTTTGCCAGTCACAATTTGCAAGTGGTTGAGAGAGGCTGGGAACTTTTCATGATTTCTGGCCACAATATTGAAATTCTGTTTTCTGTTGTAGATTCGTCCTGTTGAGTAAGGATTTCTGTCCCAGGTAATATCAGATTCATTTCTTGTCAAATTTTGAATGAAATTATTTTAGAAGTTCATGTCTGAGCTAACGAAGTTTTGCCAGTCACAATTTGCAAGTGGTTGAGAGAGGCTGGGAACATTTCATGGTTCGTGGCCACAATTTTAAAATTCTGCTTTCTGTTGTGGATTCGTCCTGTTGAGTAAAGTTTTCTATCCCAGGTAATTTCAGATTCATTTCTCATCAAATTTTGTAAGAAATTACATTAAAAGTTCACGTCTGAGCCAAAGAGGGTTTGTCAATCGTAATTTGCGAGTGGTTGAGAGATGCTGGGAACATTTCATGATTCGTGGCCACAATATTAAAATTCTGTTTTATCATTTTTTTTGTCGTAGATTCGCCCTGTTGAGTAAAGTAAAGATTTATATCGCAGATAACATGAGATTCATTTCTTACAAAAGTTGCATGAATTTACGGTATTTTTAAGTAAAGATTTCGTAACCACAATATTAAAATTCTGTTTTCTGTTGTAGATTCGTCCTGTTGAGTAAGGATTTCTATCCCAGGTAATATCAGATTCATTTCTTGTCATAATTTTGTACGAAATTATTTTAGAAGTTCATGTCTGAGCTAACGAGGCTTTGTCAGTCACAATTTGCAATTGGTTGAGAGAGGCTGGGAACATCTCATGATTCTTGGTCACAATATTAAAATTCTGTTTTCTGTTGTAGATTCGTCCTGTTGAGTAACGATTTCTATCCCAGGTAATATCAGATTCATTTCTTGTAAAATTTTGACTGAAATTATTTTAGAAGTTCATGTCTGAGCCAATGAGGCTTTGTTAGTAACAATTTGCAAGTGGTTGAGAGAGGCTGAGAACATTTCATGATTCGTGGCCACAATATTAAAATTCTGTTTTCTGTTGTAGATTCGTCCTGTTGAGTAACGATTTCTATCCCAGGTAATATCAGATTCATTTCTTGTCATAATTTTGTATGAAATTATTTTAGAAGTTCACGTCGAGCCAACGAGGGCTTGTCAGTCGAAATTTGCAAGTGGTTGAGAGAGGCTGGGAACTATTCATGATTTCTGGCCACAATATTAAAATTATGTTTTCTGTTGTAGATTCGTCCTGTTGAGTAAGGATTTCTATCCCAGGTAATATCAGATTCATTTCTTGTCAAATTTTGAATGAAATTATTTCAGAAGTTCATGTCTGAGACAACGAGGCTTTGTCAGTCACAATTTGCAAGTGGTTGAGAGCAGTGGCGTAACAGCCATATAACGAGGGTGGACAAAGTCCAGGGGCCCCCGAGGTCCAAAGGGCCCCCAAGCTTTTAAAACTGAAAAATAAATTTCATGCAATTTTTGTCCGTTTTTCTGTGACAATAATTATTAGGGAAAATGTTGCATTATGCCAATAATGCTTTTCAGTTACATGATGTAAAAAAACGACATCTAGCGAATTTCATAATTTAAATATTGACGACTTAACACATCAAGAGTTTTAAGTGTTTTAGAAGACGTTTAGTCTGTTTTAAAATCAATGAAATTTAACTTGGAACATACTTAATTTTCCATTTTAGCCCAATTTTCCTAGCTTCCTATTAAAATCTGTGTATGTGCCCACTCAGACAGTAGCGTATACAATCATCCAAACCATTCTACAAGTCTACTGTAACAGCTCTTGACGAATTTCTGTTCTAATGCTCCGTTCAGCTTCTTAAATGCCGAAAGGGACTTGATAGACACATTTGCGAACAGAAAGCTAGAATAGCCAAATTCGTGACGAACTACAGCCTATACAGTCTACATGTTCACTACATTACAGTAGCGTCAGTGGTGACTCTTTCAGCTTAGGCTACTGTGCACTGTTTTGCTAACTGATGTTATATTATTCGTTCGTAATGACATTTAACATAAGATCACAGGGCTGAGTCAGGGCTGTTTTTGTGTTTTTGTGTTTGTTTTGTTTCTTTTAAACCCCAAAAAACCAAAAAACACAAATTTGGTTTTTTGGTTTTTAACAAATTTGAAATTAGAAATGAGAA
>JACEVL010001492.1:0-30534 GCA_020284085.1 Aporrectodea caliginosa
TTTGGCCCATTCATCGAATCTTTCTAAATCCTCTAAAAATTCGGAACAGTTTATTTTCCTTCTAATATCGGTCTCAGGTCAAACTCCATTCAAACGGTCGTTAATATAGGATTTAAACGCCATCTCAAGAAACGCTAGACCAAACAAATGCTTTTTGTTGTTTATTTTCCGTCTTCGAAATCCAGATCAAGAGCATCAATTAACTCACTATAGACTGCCTGCGGATCCTCCATTGTTAACCGTTGGACTGAATCGTAATATCATAATACCATAATACCATCGTATATCATAATACCATAACATAATCATTTGTTTAATTGGTTATTATTATTATTATTATTATTTTTTTTTTTTAATTATTTGCCTGAGGTATAAATGATCCCTCAGGCTTCTAAAAGCAATTCCGAAGAATAATCACGCCTAGTATGGCTCGTGGTCCTCGTCCCCGGTGTTGTGCATAAAAGTCCCTCTGAATGCTATGGCGTTATAGCGCTGCGTGCAGATTGACAAACGCTGGAACAGATATTTGGTTTCCAAGGGATCGCCGGTGGCGGCAGTCACCCGACGTCCTAGTTCCGTCTTATTATTATTATTATTATTATTATTATTATTATTATTATTATTATTATTATTATTATTATTATTATTATTATTATCTCGTCTTGGCCCAAACTGTAGTGTACTGGTGGTAAATCGTCTGGAAGACCGCTGCCAATAGGGCCGCCATAACACGTAAAATATAATTATATCTCAGCTCATTGGCAAGCTACAGTAACAAATGAGGCTTTAAAGGCCTACCATGATAAATAGTTAACTTATGTAACATTAGTTTTGGCCCGTCGCCGGCCTATAGAATACTACTGCTCATACACGGATGCTATTAACAATTATTTTTGGCGTCCTGTACTCAGCCAATGCATACGCATGTATCGTGCCCAGGGTATACGGAGGCCGCATTAGTAACATGATGTATTTGCAACAGGATGTACATGTATGTACAGCCAGTGAGTTGTATACAAGCAGTTGGCTTTTAACTCTCTGGGTTTAAGTTAATTACAATCTAATAGAGTTGTCGACAAACCGAAGGAGTCATTGACGAAACGATGGATTTATTATCGGTTATTTGACCACCCGAAAGAGTTATTGACGAATTTGTAGAATTATTGTCGAACGGACAGAGTTATTGACAAACCGATAGATTTATTGTCGAACCGATAAAGTTTTTGATGAACCGATAAATTTATTGACGAATGGAAGGAGTTATTGACGAACTGATAGAGTTATTGTCGAACGGCCAGAATTACTAACAAACTGATAAAGTTATTGACGAATTGGTAAAGTTATTGACGAATTGATAGAGTTATTGACAAATGGAAGAAGTTATTGACGAACTGATAGAGTTATTGTCGAACGGACAGAATTACTAACAAACTGATAAAGTTATTGACGAATTGGTAGAGTTATTGACGAATTGATAGCGTTATTGACGAATTGCTAGAGTTATTGACGAACTGATAGAATTATTGTCGAACGGACAGAATTACTAACAAACTGATAAACCTATTGACGAACCGATAAATTTATTGACGAAAATTATAAAGTTATTGACGAATTGGTAGAGTTATTGCCGAACTGATAGAATTATTGTCGAACCGATAAAGTTTTTGAAAATCGATAGCGTTATTGGCTGACAGTAATAACGTTAAGGACGTAGCAATTAATCTGGTCAGAGAATTAAACGTCGTATATATCGAGATGTGTATCTTAAATCTTTTCAATTTATACCATCACCTCTCGAAGCTGCAATCGTTGGATGATTTTCGTGACCCAGAAAAGTGATCGCGAGCGATCAGAAAAGTCGGTCACCGAGAAAAGTGATCGCGAGCGATCAGAAAAGTCGGTTAATCGTTTGTTTTTAGGCCTGTTTCAATATCCAGCACACATGTACTGAAGCACAGACCAGGATAGTGACAGCGTCGAAGGTCGTCTTTGTGAACAGCGTTCGCGTGATTTATGAGTTGTATCCTGTTTTTAGCCTCTGCCTCGGGCAACCGTCACTGCGAAAAGCATCCGGGATGTCTATGTCAAAACAGATTGATTACGATGATGCAAATTTCCGCAGTGTTAGTCTATGGATGTGTGATGAGTTTCATTCAATGGTTGTACATGTTTGAGGGGCTTATGTAAGCTTACACTGTTTTAAAAGCCGCTCCTCATGGCTTTTCAAACAGAACATCAGGGTGAATCCAAGCCGCTCACATGGGTGTGAGATGGGTTGGTTCAATGGTCGCACAAATGTTTGGGGTGCTGGGGAGCTTATGTGAGGATAATATTTAACATGTTTTTAATGTTACACTGAGTTGAAAGCGCCAAAATACAGTCTGGAACCTGTGGCTGTATGTAAATACGCCCGCTGTATTAGACTATACGGTGTGTGATGGTTTGCCTCAAGTTTCGTACAATTGTTTAAGGGGCTGGGGGGCTTATGTGATGTTAAATTTCACATGTTTTAATGTTAGACTGAGTTCAAAGCCTCACTTTACCCCTACTTCTACAAGCACAGTGACGAGCTACAGCCATGAGGATTAGCTTTAGGTTTATCGCTATACTGCACTATGGCTAGGGAGGCAGAGCGCAACAAATGGGAAGGTGAGCCAAGTCATTCTACCGGAAGCCTCTCTGCAGCTTTAAACAATACTTTATTGTTCAATAGTATAAAGTACATTTTCTCTTATGCTATAAGAGTATACTTTAGCTCTTTCAAGCATAGTTCACTCACAAATCGTTTGCAACATTCGAAAGAATATATGACTCAATCACTGCTCGAATTCTATAAGCTACACAAGATGACTTCAATATCTGTAAGTATATAGCTTTTCGTATTAAGTTATTCGCTAATGCTATACTATGAATTGTATGTTTCTACACTTTTTTCTTTCTCAAACTAAAAAAAATAATATATTCACGTAATTATATTTTATATGTACAGAGGACTCAAGATCTTTTCAAAGAATCGATCGGCAACAATCGTTGCCTATCTGCTTTCAAGTACAAGAACGAACTCTTGATTCATATTCGTGAATACCAAAAAGTAAACGGAAAGATGAATCCAACCACTAATGGTGTTTCTTTCAACAAGACCAGGTGGGCCATGTTCATCAGACAGCTAGATGATATGGAAAAAAGCGTGGATCTATTGAAAGCGAATCAGCCAGTAGACTTTATCGACACGTTGGTTGACGCTACTATGTTTCAATCTCCAAGAATTTCAAATGCGTCAAAATCCATCGCTATTTCCTTCCTCCGAACACAACCAAAGAACTACCCACTAGAAGTGGAATCGCTCTGAAATTTGACAAATGGGACGATCACGCGAATCAGTTGCCTTATTTAGAATGCCTAGATTGTCCGGTCGCCTTGACTGACGACTTAAACCCGGACTCGGTCACCAGAATTCGATCAATTTATATTTACAGCACTTTTTGAACACCAGTAACGATAAGTGCTTAGTTATTTTAAATATCTTCCACAACAAAGGGTAGAGGCACATATGTCATCACATTCTGTTGTGTGGCCTGTCTGCACTTCTGAACTTTGAAAGGAAGTCAATATAAAATGCAGTTGTATTGTATTGTACGGTATTACGCTGTGCGTGCGATTCTATAAATCTAAAAAAGGAACGAAAGAAAACAGAATTTAAAACATACACAAAGACCCTACTCTGATGCAATATATTTTAAGTCAATGCCAAACACAGCAAGTAAATAAGGTATTTTGCATTTCTTAAATTGATGCACAGATGGTAGAGATTTCTTATAAGTTATTTGGAATCAGTGTACTTAGGCCAGAGAAAATATATTCAAAAAAATTTCTGGTGTTAGTACGATCAAATTCTTTACGCAATTTGTTATTTTTGAGTTTCAGAAAGAAAAAAGTGTAGAAACATACAATTCATAGTATAGCATTAGCGAATAACTTAACTGATTCGCATGATCGTCCCTAGCGTAGCATGGCTTAGCAGTTTTAAGTTCGGGTAATCGTTCTTGTATCTCACGCATTTTTACAAATTTTTTTTAGTAGCATGTCCCATTCGTCCAATTTCAGAGCCTCATGGCATGGCTGTAGCTCGTCATAGTATAGCATTAGCGAATAACTTAATACGAAAAGCTATACTTACAGATATTGAAGTCATCTTGTGTAGCTTAAAGAATTCGAGCAGTGATTGAGTCGGATTCATCTTTCGAATGTTGCAAACGATTTGTGTGTGAACTATGTTTGAAAGAGCTAAAGTATACTTTTATAGCATAAGAGAAAATGTACTTTATACTATTGAACAATAAAGTATTGTTTAAAGCTGCAGAGAGGTTTCTGGTAGAATGACTTGGTTCACCTTCCCGTTGGTTGCGTTCTGCCTCACTAGCCCTAGTGCAGTATAGCGATAAGCCTAAAGGTAAGCCTCATGGCTGTAGCTCGTCACTGTGCTTGTAGAATATTTAATGAGAGTTGTGTGTGAGTGTGAGTGTGTTGGTGCTCTTGGTATTGTATGTTCTCGGCCTTCCCATCACTAGTTTGGCGTAACCCTAACCCTAATGCTCTTAGGTGTAGCCCATTAGTCATTATTTCTAAAGTGACCTTGAACTGATAGTCAAAATGGTAGTCGGTATGTAGGTCAAAAACTGATGCTCATAGCCGCAGTCGTTTCTAGGTGATGACGTCATTTGACCTTTGAACTGTACTTTGGACTTTATGCCAGTGATTGCCTATGGTTTCAAAATATGCTAGTAATTGCCTATTGTTTTTATGCTAGTAATTGCAGTCGAATCTAGGTCAACTGTTACTAAGAATAGATTTTCGTATCTAGGTCAGAAAGTAGGTCAAATTTTATGCCAGTAATTGCTATTAGTCTACCACTTGCATCGCTATGAAGCGTCATTAGTTCCTTGCTGTGATCTGTGATATAGCCTACTGCAAGAAAAACTTCATCAAAGGTGACAAAATAATTCAGTTTTGAAAGCATCTTTTTCCTTATCAACCAATGAAGTGTCAAAAAATTCTTAAAATGAGACAAGATTGAGTAAGATTGACACACTAATTACAAATTTTGTGACAAATGGGCATGCATTCTTTGTCAACCGTTGAGCAACCGAAATTTAAAGAAGTTATAACTGGTCTCAACTCAGATGCCACAGTCGTGGCCCGACGTATGTTAGGTCGATGCAGTAGACTGATTAGAGAATCGAATGAGAGCAATAAAAGAAGAATAAACTGAACAACGATTTGTCTGCACGACTGCCGATGTATGGTCAACTAAACACAGAAGTTAGGCCTACATTGGAGTAACCTGACACTGGATCGTTGCATGTACATTTGAGTGACGCTCAGTTGCCTTAGCATTCAGACCTTTTGTTGGATCACGCACGTGTGATGGAGTAGCGCAACTCATATACCGGTATGTAATACACTATGAGCTCGGTCTGACACTTGACAAAATTGTAGCTACAATTTCTGTCAATGGTTCCAATATTTTGAAAGCATTCAAAGAGTTCAATGTTGCTATTGTTCATTCCAGAGATACTCTAGTGATGGTGATCAAGATAAGAAAAAAATACTTTCAAAACTGCTCTGGTTGTGGAGCCTCTGGTTCTAGTTTTTCTTTTCAAAATAATTTGATTTTACAGATGTAATTTTAAATTACAAATTACATGAAAAAATTTAATTCAATTACAAATTACATTGATCCAGAGCAACAAATTACAAATTACCAATTACAATTGTAATTCAAATTACGCAATTTCAATAACGTCAATTAAATTACTGCCCAATGGTGCCCATCCCTGCTATAAACCTTGTGTCGTGTCCGACACAGTACAAGATGGCCTTGTGTGTTTAGTAACTGTTTACTGTTTAAGCAGATTGACTACACGAAGTCAATAATCTCTCTGTCGGCCAGAGCCTGCAGGATCTGCTTGTTCCTCATTTTGTTTAATTGGATGATTTCGCTAGGTTACTAATAATGAAACGTACATAATTTAAACTCTCTAAAAACATGAATACCATGATAACCCGTCGTAGTTCGTCTTCAGAGATGGATCGAAAGCCATCAAAAACGGATTACTAAAAAGGGAATCGAAGCAGAGGAGAATCAACTGTTGACGCACGGAGATCATCCATCTTATCCGTTAGCATCTTTAGGAATTCATTCACAGAGAGGGAAGGAATCTCTGGTGGACGTGAAGAGCGACCGAGAAGTCCAGAAATGGATAACCAGAGGCGTCTAGGATTATGAGCATTACGAGTGACGAGGAGCACCCAATAGGTAACCTCTTTATCACGATAGAGTTTACGGAGGGCTTGGAGCTGAACGATCCAGGCCAGCCGGTCTTCAGGGTCTTCGGAGGGACGACCCATAAGCATTACACAAGGTCCAACGGCAAATTGCGTAAAAAATGTGATCGTACTAACACCAGAAATTTTTTAATATATTTTCCCTGGCCTATGTACACTGATTCCAAATAACTTATAAGAAATCTCTACCATCTATGCATCAATTTAAGAAATGCAAAATACGTTATTCACTTGCTGTGTTTGGAATTGACTTAAAATGTATTGCACCAGAGTAGGGTCTTTGTGTATGTTTTAAATTCTGTTTTCTTTAGTTTCTTTTTAAATTTATAGAATCAGACGCACAGCGTAAAACCGTACAATACAACACAACTGCATTTTATATTGCCTTCCTTTCAAAGTTCAGAAGTGCAGACAGACCACACAACAGAATGTGATGACATAAGTGCCTCTACCCTTTGTTGTGGAAGATATTTAAAATAACTAAGCACTTATCGTTACTGGTGTTCAAAAAGTGCTGTAAATATAAATTGATCGAATTCTGGTGACCGAGTCCGGGTTTAAATCGTCAGTCAAGGCGACCGGACCTACAAGGGACGAGGCACGAGGCCATACTTCTCCCGGAGATTCTCTAGCTGCCTGGCCGCCGTGCAGATCGTCCTGAGACATAGGTTGCATAATCAGCGCCAGTGCCACTCACTTTCGCCTCCGCTTCTGCAGACGCTGGTCATGCCAGAGATGCCTAACACATGAAAAATTCCAGGAGCAAGTGCAAATATGACATGGGCTGTAATTCCCACCACCATTGCTTTCCGCATATCCCATTTAGTTGGGTCGCAGTTTGACGTCGTCTCTTTTTCCTGTTTGCTACAATTGATTTAAAGTGTCGCCGTAACTTTAACTGCTGTATGCCCATGCTTTGCTCAGTCTTCATTATGGCGAAAAATACCACGATTAATGTAATCCACGGTAATCGAGTTTCTAACCATTACGATGATAAGTCTTCGATATATCGTGACCCAAGGGATCAAAATGAGTCGCATGTAGGAAATCTTAGAATATGAGTATTTTACATATTCTTAAAGACACTATGTTTTGCTTTAAAATGACACCAAAAAAGAAAAGTATTCTCTGTTCACAATCCTGAAAATACACATTAAAACAACGAATTTCATAAAATGTGAAATATCAGAAATGTAAAAAAGATTTTTTTTCACCCATTTCCATTAAAATCGGAAAAAAACGAAAAACTGACTTCTGATCATATTTTGCTGTTTTCCTAGCAATGTAAATTGCCGACATCCGACTCATTTTGATCCCTTGAGTCACCCATTATGTTTATATCTTCGTTGAAAGCTTGGCCATAAATCTAAGATTAATCTAATTCAGACTCATTCATGATCCTTCATACCATTATGCTTATAAATCCGTTCAAATTAAGAGTAAAAATTATAGACTTAAGTTTAGCTTATCTAATACAAAGTGGTGATCTTCTTACCTTCATGCCTGTGAAACCTATGAAATCTTGGGTATTAATCCAAGACTTATCTAATTGAGGTTAGACTTTAAAAGGTGGCTTTTCATATCTATGCATTTCAAAGGCTTTAGGATTTATCCTAATTACACGTCTTTGCAGCCTGTTAAGCAATCTTCATCAGATGTTCATTATCAGCGTCTAGGATAAGGAAGATCAAAATTGGGATTTATATCTAATTTTTTGTTCTGTATAAAAGTAATGGCCTCAGACCTGACATTGATTTTATTTTTATATTTATCCCAGAGAAAACGGGTAGACAAATACATAGATGTAACTGTACCAGCTGTTGCTCAGCGGACCTCGAATTCTTTTCTTTTCCGAGACTCAATACCCCACTGAAGTTTCTTATGACCTAAACGAATGCAATTGAACTGAAAAGCTTCTAAACTTTAGAGATTGTCCAGACAAGCGATTAACTTTTCGCTGAATTGACACTGTAGTGCTCTTCTGGTCAAATAGGCATAGTGTACAAAATGCACAAAAATTATGGATATGTGTTGCACTGTTTCTGTTAAGTTGCATTGCATTGCATCGTACATGTATGGTGAGGTATTGTAAGGCACTGTATTCTAGTACAATCTAACGACTTCTTATCATAAGACATAAAACATTAATCGATGGTATCATGCGATAAGATTTTAGTCACAATTATAATCCTTTCAGATGCCTGGTTGAAATCCTATATGCAAGGGAAACGAGAAGTGAAGCTACGTTTGAAAGTAAGCTGCAACTGTATAATTTCAAATTTTAACGTACAACCTACACTAATATTAAATTTCGCCGGTCATATACAGCGTTTGCGTTTAAAGTAGCCTAGAACGAAACAATAATAGTACGTGTAATAATAATCTTCGTTTACTTTAATTCAAACTGACATGAACGCAGTATAATTGCAAGTCATAGTATGAACGGATGGTTACAAGTTATTACAAAGTCAAACTTAGCTGTATAGCAGCCATGCAAGGCGCCCATCTGTCCTACTGCTCATTTTACCAACGCTACCTAGTGAATGAAAAGCTGAGTCGACATTTAGCAGGGTAGCGGGAATCGATTCCTATCCATTCTTATCCTCTGCTCATCGTGCCAGAGTGTTACCATTCACCAGAACCTCCATGGTTAGCCTTAGACGTACATGTATGTATTTCTGCGAACCTCTGCAAAGTCAAATTTCAAAATAATCAAAAATGTACGAACAAGGCATGCGGACGATAAGTTAACATTCAGCGTTACAGGTCGTAAAGACGACCTGTTTGTTTCGCTTTTGTAATACATATATCGTTAGGCCATTTTGTCCAGTTTGAATGCAGCATCTGCTCCGTTTTTGCATTGTATATGACATAATCTTTCTCGTAAAAAAAATTCAGAAACTCGTCAACCAAGCGACGCTTTTCGAGAGTTTGGCTAAAAAACATCGGGTAAAAACTCCATTCCATCTGAATGATAAGTACGTCAATTGTTCTGAAGAACTCGTCTGCACTGGATGACGTAAAGACATTTCTCTCCGATCCTTCTACGTCGACTTTTACGATCACCTTCTTATTTCTCATAAGTGGCAAAATATCGTTTAGTGTTATAACAGAAACGGACACATTGACGCAGTCTTTGTCACATGAAGCTTTGTCCGACATCTCTGCCCTACCTCGATTTACCGGATTGTATTTCATAAACGTATTAGACCGTTTTTCAGAAATGGCATGTGGTAACAGGTCAATATTGTTGCCTACTCCGCCAAGATATACCGATCTCGACAGACGTCTCAACGTATTCCAGTTTGGCTCTACAGCCACAACGTGTCTGCCAACGTGAGCCACGGGAAGAGCATATGAGCCCAAATTAGCTCCGATATCCAGAAATGTAATATCGTCATGTCTTTTCATAAAATTTACAGTTCTTAATACGTATCCACTTTCATAGTAGCCACCTCTTAGAACAACCCTCGATATGTAGATATCTTCTTCGTCCTTGTAGGTACAGAGAGGAAATTCCATCTGATCTAATTTGGCTTTGACACACTTGAAATCGGTTTCATTTGCAAAGTGGATAGGATCCTGAAGCTGCAGTATTGGCGAAGTACTTGTCTGTATATTGAAATATGTACTTTGTTTGTCTTCCGGCAGCAGCGATGTGTCGCTATGCTGATAGTTTGTCCACGTGATAATTGTGAGAAGTAGTAGTACTGAAGTTAAGGCACAATAGACAACTGTACGACGCTTCATGATTCTAAAGTGTTCACAAGCATTGAAAACAACACATGTATTTCATGGAAGAAAAAGTTGAAAAACAAAAATGGTCACAAAATCATAGTCACCATATAATAATAAGAAAGTGGCCTGATTATAATTGAATTTGTTTATTGTAAATGCTGTAGTGCCGCTAAAATATCATACAATGAATGCACAAGAAATCTGTCAATGGCGAACCAAAGCCTATCTATCCGCAGATCCAGTTAAAGGAGTTCAATTTGGCGATAAGGATATAGGCATCCTAAATAGAAAGGTCTCAAGTTGAAGACCCGACATTTCGCCAAATGTCGAAATTCATGTGCTGCTGTCCTGTACATTTTCCGCTCTTATGATGACCAAAGTAAGGCAATAAGAACGTAGCGATAAAAGGCTGTTTTTGCACTTCTCTGCAGATTTGCCCAAAAGGTTACGTTGTTAACAGATATCATTCGACTGGAATGTAAAGATGACCTCAGAAATTATTCTTCCACGTACAAACTGTTCGCTTGATGCTAAATTTGTTCACGGACAAACTGAGTGCAGTTTACATTGATGGCGTAATATCAGAATGGCTCAGTGCGGATAGCGGAGTACAGAATCGCAGAATGACCTGTTCCTGCATCAGGAGGAACCAAGTGGACATATTGGGTCGGAGCCGTTAACTGATCCGATTATGTTGACAGCGTGGCTCTGCTTGCTGAAGTAGTTGAAATCCTGATCCTGTCCTTGGAAGTTATGGATTAGGAAGCATAAATTCGGACTTGAGATCAGTTCCGCGAAAACTAAAATTCACACTACACTTTCTGTAGATTCAGATCCAATATTGGATCATGTATATGGCGAGAATCTAGGAGGAGCCGGTTCACGAGTTTCCCTACCTCGGTTTCTACATGGAGGTTGGACCTGAAGTTAGGCGGAACTTTGCCATCGCCTGAGATTATATGATCAGCCTTTAACGATGAATATTTCATTTAATTTCATTTCAAATATTTATATAGCGCCCCATCAAGATTTCTACTCAGAGGCGCTCCCGACTACAGCGCAGACACTGAATCGGAGTTTCACGCCGAAGCGCATGAGCAATTGCGAGTGAAGGACTTGCCCAGGGTCCCTACGCAGTGGCTTGAGGTGGATTCGAACCCGCAGCCCTCCGGCTGCAAGGCACCGAACAAACCCCTACACCACCGCGCCCCAATATTGTACATAAACATCCGGCTGGAGACGAAACTCCGCCTGTTTAAGTCATGTGTACGGCCCGTCCTCATGTGCAGTCTCTACACAGCGCATTTCACAAACACGAAAGTATACCGGCGCGTCACGATGCACAGCCCAGTATCAGAGATGATTCAAGCGAAGAGACTGTCTGGACAGATCGCGCTGTGAATGTGATCAAGACCATGTCAGGGCTTTGCGCGAAACTATTTGCGATCCTCCTAGAAGTTGGACGATACTTATTTGAAGCCCTCGTTACACACAGAAACATCGATAGGCCAAACGACCAGAAACTGAACGGTGGATCTGACCTGAGCCAACTGAACGTTGGGTTACGCATTATTCATTCATTCGTTCATTTCAGGAATTTATATAGCGCCCCTTCAAGAAGCCTACTCAGAGGCTAGTGCGGGCCAGGGTGTTGCGATTCAGGGGTCGAAGCGGGAAAGAGGAGGTACCGGTATGGATATAAGATCCATTCCCCTCCCCTCCCTTGAACTGAGGTCTGTATGTGCTCCACCAGAAAAACTTGAGATTTAGCGCCTCTGAGTAGGTTCCTTGAAGGGGCGGTATATAAATTATCGGAATGAATGAATGAACGAATTTTACATTGGTGTAGGTGAGTTTTAGCGAATTTTTATGAGTATTGCAAATCTACACTAAAAAAGCCCACAGAACGCAGATATAGGAATATCTTGATTTCATTCTTTGTAGAATTTGATTTATATGAAGTAAATGCAAGAAATTAGTGAGTTACAGGTTTCAGTATTCCTTTTCGCATTCCCGTCTTTATAGGAAGTAGCACATATTGCGCCACTAAGAAACAGTATTTTCACATAGCGGTCATACAACAGACATGCTCCTGAAAGCACAATACCGTCGCCCCATTCTACATGCCTAGACCATTGTGGAGTCCAAAAAGAACTCTGATTCCCACCCTGGGGGATTTGCGGCCAGTCCGACCGCCGCGTCTATCCATTGAGCCATCGTCCTGATAACTCCTTATAAGTCATTTTGAATTGAACGTTTAATCGGTCAAGAGCGAAACGATTACAGAGAAAAACGCAGCCGAACTTACGGGCCTTACCCCAGGGAAGAGAACCCGTGGATCAGTACTGGTTTATCAATAGGTAGGACTTCACAACCACGCCGCGAAGAGGTTGTCGTCGGGTCGACGCTCGAACTGTTGAGATGATGACGATGACGACGACGCGTAAAAACGCGGGCGCCACAACTGAACCTCATACAAAGATTAAAGATTATTATCTACTGGAAGAGGTTGGAATTTGAAGCCATTATTTTGGTGACTATCTAAGAAAAACAACAGTATATGAAGTAGAACAGGGCAGAAACTAGGGATAGGCACTATGGAAATATCTTTAGTTATAGCCAACAGCTAAGACATGTACATTAGTCCACCTGACAGTTCGGTTAGTGAGTCTATAATATTATTATATGGAGTATAGAGACGGCACTGACACCAGTCTAATACTGCCCTGCCAATCTGCCATGGCAAAAGGAAGCAAGTCACGGATTTTAGTTTCTGAGAAAAATGCGAAAAACTACTCAGGCATCACCCCTCGGTCCGAATTTACGCGTACAATTGGTTGATGGACATGCTTCCGTTTGCCTTGGAATTTTCCAGTACTACTTGGACATGCTTCTTTCTGCCTCTGCTTTTTCGCCAGAACCACATGCAATAATAACTATTTATATAGACGATTGTGTTGGACTTGCTTCTTGAACCAAAATGATAATGATATGTAATTTTAACCTTAAACTGGACTTGCTTCCTTTTGCCATGGCAGGGCAGAATAACAGATCTAGCACAGAGCCTTTACAAAATATTATTTCAGATATTTGGCAATCACTAGACGGAGTTTAACTTATACAAATAGCGGCATACAGTTCAAACTATACGCCAGTCAGTTAGCTACATCGGTAAGAGCGTATAGGCTCATGTGCCTTGGTTAAAGAGATCATGCGGTTCGCGGTTGGCTTCCCGATGCTGACTTATTTCAGAGATTTAAATCTCGGCAAGCACGGTCCTTGCACGTGGACCATATATGGCGTGGCGTCCATTCAAACGGGCGAGCGGTGGTCAAGGATCTCACCCGATCAACTCATTGAAAATGAGCAGCGTCGAGCCACATACGGTCGCTAGAGAAAAACGCGAACATTTACATCATTATACAACAATGTATGCACGTGTCACAAAGAGACCTCGATTAGTAAGGTCTTACCTCTGGACCAGAGGACCTTGGTATATGAGGCCTTACTTGGGGACCAGAGGACCAGACGTTTTGGGTTTTTCTTGTGAAAGAAAGAGTCATTTTAAAAGAATCGGGAACTTGTAAAAAGTAGCCTTCTCGTAAATAGCATTTCAAAATAGCAAGGTTTTGTAACAATCACTTGACACTACTATTCGCCTTTTTAGTAGATTTTGATTTTGAAATGATCAATTATTAAAATTATCGCTTACTTGCTGATTTTATACATATGACATTTTTTCCGTGCCATTTTGTCGGTGACATTATGTCGCATGACGTTTTGTCAGGCCACCAGCAATCGAGTTTTTGAGAGTTGTTTTTGAGAAACAGTTTTTGTTAAGCAAATTCGCGACAGTATTTATGTATGTATGCATGCATGTAGCCTATGTATGTGTCTGTGGACATTTACCATAGGACCTTTCAGACTGGACTTGGAATGTCCATTTTTGACATTTAAGTGCACTTTTGAATAAAATGAGACACCATAAAACATTACGAAAACTTTTTGAAGAATTGCGATTTCGGCAAAAGTAATGTCAAATTTTATCAGTGATGTACATTTGTAATTTGTTCATGGAATAAACTGATTTCGTCCGAATGGTTCCAACAGTTTAATTTATTTCAAACAATCGAAAAGTAAGAAACAATTTGGGCATCCACTTTTTTCATTTTCACATTCATTTTATCTTTCTTGTTTTTACATGCAGTTTTGCATCTACAATTGCGAAGCCTTTACTTCATTTTGTAATTGTAATTGTAATTGTAATTGAACATTTGTATAGCGCCACTCAGAGATTCAGAGGCGCTCCCCGACCCAGGGCTCTAGCAAATAAGATAGTCTTCAGGCGTTTCCGAAACAAAGGAAGAGAAAGGCTGAGGAGCTCAAGACGCAATTCATGCAAAAGATGGTTCCAACTGGAGGGGCCGACATAAGCAAAGCTTCTGGATTGAGCAGTTGCACCACGCATGCGAGGGACAACCAGAAGGGCTCTGGCGGCAGAGCGACCAGGGAGTGTAGAAACCGACGTGCATAAGGCCTGAAGGTATGAAGGAGCTACCCCGAGCAGAGAGTTGCGCATAAGTGTGAGAATTTTGAATTAAATGCGCTGGGGCACAAGAAGCCAGTGAAGAGTTTCCCGAATGAATGTAGATATGTGAGAATAGGCCTACTTTGGGAGACCACAAATGAGGCGGGCGGAGGCGTTAAGAATGGACTGAAGCTTTGAGAGGTTTAGTGAAGAGAGACCACCAAAGATGGAGTTGCCGAAGTCAACCCTAGTACAGATCAGTGCATGGACGAGAGTGTTGACCGCGTGGGGAGAGAATGAGTGACGGATGGTGCGAATTTGGCGTAGATGGTAAAGGCATGTTCGAGAAATGCGATTGACATGGTCTGAAAATGAGAGAACTGGATCCAGGGTAACGCCCAGGTCCCTAACTGAGACAGAGCAGTGGACGTCTGGGAGTGGTGGCCTCAAGGACCCTCGCGACCAGTGAAGCAGCTGCATGCGCTGGCTGGATCATGAGCAAAGGCTTGGGTGTCATCGGCGTACTGATGAGCCGAGAACCCCTTCAGAGTCTGAAGGGTCGGCGGTGTAGAGAATGTAGAGGAGGGGTGCCAGGACTGAACCTTGAGGCAACCCATATGGAATAAAAGTCCAGGGAGAGCGTGTGGACCCGAAGACGACAAAGAGAGGTAGCGCGGTCAGAGAGAAAAGAGCGGAACCAACGGAGGGCTGAATCGACAATGCCGAAAGATTTAGATAAGCGCTCAAGGAGGATGGCATGGTCCACAGTGTCAAAGGCGGTACTGATATCGAACAGTGCGAGAAGACTGCACTAAAGACGTCAGCAAGTAGGCGAGTCATGACACCTACATTTGACACCCAATCGTGTTTCTGAACACATTGTATGGACTGATTTGCGTCAAAAGACATTTAATTTATACGAAGATGTCATACTTTCGAATGTTGTTTTAAATATTTTAAAGTTGGTAAACTATTTAACGTATACTGCGGAAGTAGCGATTCCCTGCAGAGGTTTGGAACATGTTTGACACAGATTGTCTGCGACGAAGTGGAGCCATTCGGAAAATTGTTTTTGGAAGTCGACTGATCCACAGTGGTCCACAGTGGTCAGAGGAGAGAGGCTAAGATTGAAAAGGAGGCTTTGCGGTCGCGTGTGTTTTAAGCAAGTTTAACAAATTATGGTGAGCCCGGCGCCTGTAGAGGGTTTACACTCGAACGCGATCTCCGAAAAATCAGACTACCTGCAAAAACGTGCGATCTAGATCCTGTACCCACGTTTCTAGTGCAGGAGCTCATCGACGTCTTACTTCCATTCTTCACCATGCAGTGCAACCGCTCGATCCGGGAAGCACATCTGCTGGCTTCACAGAAACAATCTAAACCTGCACCCAGCCATGAAGCGGAATGGGTTGGATTCAAGTAATTCAGCAAATTTCCGCCCGGTTGCAAATGTGATTTCTTTGTATCGTTGCTATTCAAGTGATTGCTTAGTTAGATATAAGTGGCATGCTTCCCTCCCAACAGTCTGAATTTAGGAAGAATCACTACGGAGACCCTTGCAATCCGCCTCCTGTTTGACCTCTAAGCAGTGCATTAACGGATTTGGACTACTGGCACAAAGTCTGCAACGACTGGGGAGCGTTGTAAGCTCCCCAGTGGGGTCTCCAGCCGGCATCGCATGTTAGAGCATTTGCTGCCAAATGGAGCCCGTTTTAGCCACTTTATTTTACCAATAATCCCTGCTATTATTATATTTCCTATTTAATTTATTCAAAGAAGTTTGAAAATATGACATAATTAGTTCAACCATACGCCCAAAATAATTTATATCAATAAGTCAGTGACAGGCTGAATAACTGTCACGCAGTGGAAGACCTGCAGCTACGCCAAACAATTATACATGTAGGTTTAACTTCAGCAGACATGGCCAACTTCATTTTCCAATGTGAACGGCTGAGATTTTGATAGGACAAACCCAGGATTAAACAACGATTGATTTAGCCGTTTATTTGGCGGTCCACTAGTCATGATCATGAGATAAAAATGGTAAAGATAAATTGGATAATGTCACATGCATTGCCTGACAGTGTAGGCTAATGAATCTAAATTTGAAAATGATTTCACTTACAATGTAAGTGCAGAATAATTATACTATAGAAAGCCAAGTCATTAGCCTACATTGCCCTGTCATGCAATGCATGTTACATGATCTTACAAGACACTCGTGTATATATATCTAAGATATGTGGCTGGAATCAATAGATGTCTTTATTAAGTTCAATTTCAAACCTACTAGGCTACTATTAGGGAAGAATTTAGAAGGTTACTAATTTAATACTGTAAAGTAACATTAAAAGAAGAGTAGTACCTGGGACAAATCACCGACAAACTACTGGGACAAATCCTGAAACTATACTGTGACAAATCCTAAAACTACTGGGACATTTGTCCCAGTAGTTATACAGTTATACACTGCCTCTAAGGCGCCATGGATGTCGAATAGATCTCTCTCTTGGACCTCTTCCATGTTGGCCCAGCTTTGGACTCTGTTGACCATTATATACTTCTTCAACGCCTTTCTGCTTCTGTTGGGCTTACAGACAAATCGCTAGAGCGGCTTCGCTCCTTTCTGTCAGATGCGCACTAATTGTGTAGTCTTTGGCTCCTCTAGGTCCAGCTGGCTTCTTGCCCCTTTTGGTGTCCCAAATGGTTCAGTGCTGGGCCAATTGCTCAATATCTATGCTATAAGTCTAAGTCTGTTTACGTTGTCCCTCCGTTTGTTTGTTTGTATGTTTGCATGTTCTACTAAAGGCTACGAAAGGGAACGGTTTAGCGAGTTGAAAATTTTACTAAACATTATTACGGGCATGTGTAGGTCAACGCGACTATTTTCAGCTCGCAATTTAATTTAAACGTTGATATATGGACATTTTAAATTTCGTAATTATGAGCTACCGTAATACCAATAGGCCTAACGGCTACCATTAAGTTGCATATTTTAGCCTCGCGTGAGCGGCGTGACGTAACATAGATGTTGTCTTACGTCACGCGAGGCTAAATATACAGCATTCGCAGGGCATTTCGGGAATTCTCCGACAAGCCAATGACGTCATCTAGCCACATTGGTAAGAGTTGCTGGCTTATTTTCAGAAATTTAAATCTCGGGTAGCACGGTCCTTGCACGGGGGAATACTTAATGGCGTCCACTCAAACGGTCGAGCAGTGGTGAAGCGTTGGGACTCATCCGATCAATTCATTGAAAAATGAGCAGGGTTCAGGCTATAATTATTCGGTCGCTTTAGAAAACAGCGAAGGTTTACATTTTACATTTTCAAATCCAGCGGGAACGATAGGATAGAGCAAATTCAAATACACGGGAGAACCCGGTGAGTACTCAGCCAAAGTTAACTACGCAAATCAAAAGGGAACGATATTTAAAGGTAGAGATAACCCGTGCAAAGCCGGGTAGCAACGTCTAGTTATCTATAAGTCTGTATTTGGGCCTTGCTGTTGTTATGTGGGCTTCTGTAGTCTGTACCAGTCATATGCAGATGATGTGCAGGCCACCCCGATTGCGCGGCGGCTGCCGTTCAGCCGATACGCCAGACTATGGATGCCCTTTTCGCTTGGTTAGCATCCAATCGCCTGCTTCTAAACGCCTGTAAGCCACAATTCATTTGGCTCTGTAGTAGTAGACGGTTGGCGAGCGTTGATCGTTGCCTGGAGGCGGAAACTTACCCGCACGTCACCTTCTTCTAATCGGTCCGGGACTTAAGGGTAACTCTGGATGAAGAACTTAGTTTTCTCAGCACATAAATCAGTTTACCCGTTGCCGCTATCATCAGCTTCGTCAGTTGCGGGTTATTTCTCACTCCCTGTCCCATGACTCCGCTGTGATCCTTATCCATACTATATCAGATTGGATCACTGCAGCTCGATCCTGACTTGGAAATATAGGCGCATTTATCTGGTCCGCCGCTAACCTGCTCGTCTTATTGGACGCCTTCCTAAATATGCCTCTGTCTCTGCATATATGCGGAATGTGTTGTACTGGCTCCCTGTTTCGGAACGCATCTCCTACAGAGTTGCTGTACTGGTCTGGCGGTGCCTCCTTGGCTGTGCCTCGGCCTATCTGCGTGATCTTTGTCGACCAGTCTCTGAAATAGTTGGCCGTCGAGCCCTCCGATCTTCTGCTGAGAGAGAACTCTTAGTCCCTCGGGCTCGCTCCTCACTCAGGCTGCGCCGCGTCTTCTCAATTGTTGGACTCTCCATTTGGAATGGCCTCCTATTAGAGATTCGCTTACTCCCAAAGGGTAGTGCGCCTGCATTTTTTAAGTTGTTAAAGTCTAATTTTTACTGCCGTGGTTGGGCTGGGAGCACCTCTGCGTAGGTTTACTGAAGGGGCGCTATACCAAATTCGTTAAATAAATGAATGAATGAAAGATGTATGTATTCACGGATCATAACTCATTAATATATGTGACAGAATCAATGACGAAATCTGTTAAATTTCTGAGCATTTCATATGGATGGTAATTTTCTTTTTCTCTGGATATTAATATTGTCGAATGACAACAAGACATGAAGTTCACTGCGCAAGCTGCCATGAGTTTATGGACACAGAGATCATTACGTGGTGTTATCTTTAAGTTCGCGGCACGATGTTGTGGCGTCCTCGGCCTTGCTGATTTAATATGTTTTCTTTAATGTCAGTTCCAAAATATTGGAATCAAATTGACTCACACCAAGAAAAGAAGGGAGGTAATGTGACTCACACCAAGAAAAGAAGGGAGGTAAATAAATGAATGAATAAAAAGAAATGAGTGAATATGTTTTTATACCCGCCTTGCATTTGATGTGGTCGGAATATTGAACAAGTAGGATATTAAAAATTATAAATTATGCTAACGTGTGTCAATAATTTATTGCTGAGGTATATACTGTGTCCACGATAAAGTAGAACGCTAGACTTTGTGAAATATCTTGGTCAATTGTAGCATTATAGGTACTAAATTTGTTGCACATGAACTTCAATCTATTCTGTCTGTACCCTGCAAATTTTATTACCATTGATACAAGGATATACCCTTATGAAATTGGGTGGTTCAGGAACCAAGTTACCGAACAGTAAAACGCATAGAATGGCGTCATTTTTCTGGCTACCGCAGGGGATACATAGGCTTTTGTTTATAAGCGTCATTTTCGGAAACCGTTACGCAACGCCCGATCTCGTGGTTTCCTTGCAACTGATCCGGTTGTGGCAATCTTTTTAACAGCTTGCTGACACCAGCTAGGGACCAATTTTTCATTGGAAATTCTGTAATGAGTCTCTTTGCGCCATACCCCTTCGTCTCTCTCAACTCCTTGATTAAAATTTTGTCCTCTGCGCTGAAAACCATTTCTTTACAACCAACTACTGTTACGTAAAGCAGGTCTCGTAGTGTAACTGTTTCCTAAAATGACGCTTATAAACAACAACCTATGTATTCCCTGCGGTAGCCAGAAAAATGACGCCATTCTATGCGTTTTACTGTTCGGTAACTTGGTTCCTGAACCACCCAATTTCATAAGGGTATATCCTCGTAATCGTTGCATCAATTGTAATAAAATTTGCATGGTACAGACAGAATAGATTTAAGTTCATGTGCACCAAATTTAGCACCTATAATGCTACAATTGACCAAGATATTTCACAAAGTCTAGTGTTCTACTTTATCGTGGACACAGTGTATATATTCATTCTGATGAGAATATATATACACATATTCATTCTTTCGTTCCGGAAATTTATATAGCGCCTCTTCAAGAAACCTACTCAGAGGCGCTCCCACCCCAGCCACGGCCAAAGAGAAAGGACTTGAGAATTTGGTAGAAAGCAGGCAAATTATTCCGGGGCAGTAAGCGTAACGCTAGCGGGAGCCCATTCCAAGTGGAGGGGCCAACAGGCAACAACCGAGAAGGCTGGACGCTGTCTGACCGATGAGCCGGCCCGAGGGACCAATAGCTCCCCCTTAGCCGAAGAGCGCAGAGCTCGTTGGGAGGCTTAGTCTGAAACCGGGCGACAGAGGTCAGATAAGTAGGACGGAGCACTAGCAGTGAGACACCGCCAGAGCGGCCAGAGAAGTGCTGCTATTTTATAGGAGATGCGTTGCGAGGCAGGCAGTAAGCCAGTGCAATAAGTCTTACATCACGCATGTAGGCAGAAACTGGGGCATATTTAGGAGTATGACCAATAAGCCGAACAGTAGATCGAAAGACCCGATCAAGACGCCCTATTAAGCCAGGTGGGTGACGAGCAAGAACCGAGCAACAATGATCAGCTCTGCTGGTAACCAGCGTTTAAAGTGGTTTGGGAACCGCGTCCGTGGGAACGGCGTTCCCACTGCTCTCGAAATTCTTTGCTTGCGTTTCCACTGCTCACCATGCAATAGAACCATGATAACACATGCTTTCCAATAAAACTCTTCTTCTGCTCACCCAAACCACTTTAACCACTGCTGGTAACGAAGGCGTGGACAAGCACCACAGCAGCATCATGGGAGAAGGACCTCAAAACAACACGCAACTGAAGGAGCTGGTAGTAACAGCTTCGTGTGACCAGGTCACCAGGTTGACGTGCTGCGAAAGACTATAAATTATATATAATATATGAGGATGAGATTGTTATATGACTTTTCATAAATGTTTCTATTATTTCTATCTTCTGTAAGCTACTGTGCGTTTTCTGGTAGTCAAACAAAGAATATTCTTACTTACCTTATATAATTATTATGTTGGATGTTTTCTTCCATGATTAGGTATGTCTGCAGTATTGTGCATGGTTAAGTGTCGCTTAGTCCTCTTAGATGTACCGATTGGTATACATAGGCCTACGAATGAATATGTGTGTGTGTTTTGGTCACGCATGGCAAGTTTAAAGGCTATGTCTGGAAAGAAGTGTCTCTATGTTTGGAAAGGAGTGTCTCTATGTTTGGAAAGGAGTGTCTGAAGTATTAAAACACAAGTATATGTAAGGATTAGTTAGAGCTTAGGGAGATCTGACGAAGTCTGTTTTCGTAGAATACCGTTCCAAGTCTCGCATTGTAATTATTTAAGATAGTTTAAGCCGCAGTAGGTTTTCTATCCTTCATAATTGTTTTGATGTTGATGTGAGCGAGGAGCTGCAATGGTTTCGCTGGTTTACCTGTATCGTTTCAACGCTTGACGGTTTTCACATGGAACACATTTGTATAATTTTGTTCATTGAATAAAGCGAGATTTTATAATACCTCTAGCTTAGATATCTAGTTGTCTAGGAAGTAAAAGGTGGGACCTCTAACAATAATATTATATTGCTCATTTATGCGTACGTGAGTCGGGAACAAAGGTTTATTGCGGATCTAATCCAGGTCTCAATAAAACTTCTACCATAGAATGACTTAAGACGCTTGTTGCATGCTATTTTTTGTTTTTGAAAAATTCTCCATTAACCAGTGTCGGCATAATTATATAACTTCAACTTTGTGGATTTTAAGAGCTGATCTAAGAACTAATCTGCAAAGACACGGCGTTCACAGCGCCAGTACTGCTGCCATCACTTTACAGACACAGAGATCATTACGTGGTGTTATCTTTATGTTCGGGGCACGATGTTGTGGTGTCCTCTGCCTTCCACAAAAAATTAAATAGTGAGTAAAGCAAAGAGAAAACTAAAACTGCCAGCGTACTTTAGCCTAATGTACAAAATAGATTTAATTATAAATTTATTCTAATCTGAATGTCGTTATTAATGTTAAGAAATTTATACCAAAGCCAAGACACGCCAAAAATGCTATTTAGGCGCTGCGTTAGGTACACTTTTAAATTCTTTAAAATGAATAGCCTAACATAACTGTAAAATATTAGAAATTTAGAATTGAAAATTTAACTAATTCATTTCGGTAAAGACATGGCATCATTCACGCTCTGTAAAGAATTTGCGCAGTATTCTTACACACGTAATTGTATCACTTGTATGGAGACCAATAATTATTTGACATTTTAAAATGCTGGCTTTATTTATTAAAAGCATTTAATATTGATTTAATTTTCAAGATTTTTAATAAGTTGTAACCACTACAGGATCTAATGGAAGTCCACGCTAGAATTGGAATGGTCTCAGCCTGAATGCCAGGAGTCGAGTATCACCTCTTTGCTGACAACAAACGGATAGGTATGGGACCGGCGAAATGCCAGGAGTCGAGCATCACCTCTTTGCTGACAACAAACGGATAGGTATGGGGCCGGCGAACAGAGTAGCATCTGATGCAAAATGTATGCCGTGTGTTCGTAGTTATCATTATCACCATTGCTATCGTCGCATCGTCACCGTCATTATCATTATTTTGTTAATCCATTGTCCTAACATTGATGAAGGTAGGTGTGAACAGGTGTTTCTAGGGTCCATAATATATATATAATATGTTAGAGTTATGTCAGGTGGCCAATACATCTGTATATATGTATAAACATGATATAACTGAATATAGCTGAATAAGCGTTAGCTATTTATACATGATATATAATGTAGGGGAGGACGGGGCTTGTTGTCTCAATTTTCACATTTTTGGTTCTGAACATCGCGTCAATAAAGTTATTACCAATCCTAAGAATGTACTGGGAAGATATACTATTCCTTGACAAATAAAACGCAAATATAATAACAAATATTAAAAAGCACTATTTAATAAAATAGTTTAAACATGAGCCCCAACATGTGACAACTTGCCCCGACATCGGGGTATGTTGTAACGCAGATGGGGGTATGTTGTCACAAATAACATCTGACACTGAAGAATTAAACTAAATATTGTATGAAAATACAAAATCAATTATGAAAAGTCTAATCTGACTACAAATAACGAAACCTGTCAACTGACGGCAAAAACAGATTATGTCAACTACAAAAAATCCAAAGTATACAAATAGTCTCAGAGTCGCTGACAAGAATTTTACTCAATATCGGCACTAAACTGGCTCAGCAGTTGATGTCGACATTTGAATTGTTTAGTACTTCGTGCCGTCCCCCAACATTATTACAGAAATTCTTATAGCACCCCTTCAAGGCTTAGGCTACTACCCAAAGGAGCACACCCCGCTCGGTAGAGAGGAGGGAGCGACGACACGGGTCGCCTGAGGTAGGGCAGCAGAACTTGCGTAGGCAGGCTGGGGCTAAACACAACAGGCACCGCCATACCAAAGCAGAAATCCGGTATGCGATACGCTGCTGGATGGGAGCCAGCGCAGCACGTCTTGCATGTAGCCAGAGATTTGTCCTAATAATTATGATGAGGCGTGCAGCAGAGCGTGAGATCCGATTTATGGCACCCCAGCCGCTGACCTGGCAGATCAACACAGAGTGTGCAGTAGGCCTAATCAAGTTGGGCTGTGATGAAGAAGTGAATGAGTGTGATGCATTATATCATGCAAATTACACAGTCAAGCTGCAATAGTGCAATAAAATGTGACACAAACAGCTGCTATATTACAATAAAGGGTGACACAAACAGCAGCGGGGTATGTTGTCTCAAGCTGAAATTTTGCATGGGGTATGTTGTCACAAATTGGGACAACAAACCCCTAGCAATTTTTTTCTGAAATCAACATCACCAGCTCACAGCACGTACCTTCAACGTTCCAACGCAGTGCATACTAATATAGCAGGTTTATAAGCTAACTAACGGTCTAAAAATAATTTGTATAAGTGTAATAGCCTTTCAACACAATAAAAATCATTAACATGCAAAATGATGCTTTTGGGTTGTGAAAAAAGTGACATTTAACCCGTTGACTCACCTCTATAGCTATATTAACCTAAATTGTTTATAAATGATCGGGATGTTATGTAAACGCATCCTGATGACGTCAGCGCACGAAAGATCATACAGTTTTTGCTACACGATCGTTGACACAACCTACCCTTGAGACTTCAAGCCCCGTCCTCCCCTATGTATATACATAGGTTATATATATATATATATATATATATACACACGTTTACGTGAATAGTTGTTCGCTGCTGATATAGGTGTCTACAAATGTTTTAGTTGAGCGAACGGTCAGCGACGCCTGATCTTAGGTAAACAATAATTGACTAAGTGTGGATTATTCTCCGCACGTATCTTTGACGCACGAAAGTTAAGAAAATGCTGACTGATGACAGTCGATTTGAATAATAGTAAATAGAGTATATACAGTAGTAAGAGAGCTGTACAGTGTATATTGAGAGTGAAATGTTAAGAGATATTATAGTTGATTTACGTTGACGATGTACATTGAATTAATGTGTTGAAGTCAAATTTAGTTTTCATAATAAGTTTGAAAGAGCACGAAGAAATATTCAAAAGCGTTGAACGGTGTCAATTTTACTACAGCCACAGACTGTACACAAAAGCTAGAGATCTATACGTAGCAAAAGGGATAAAAAAGTGTTTTGAGATTGGTCACTGAGGGAAGAAAGCTGGTGACATTCTTATGTGCGGCGGTGCGATAACAATCAACACCGGGGTCAGAAACAGCATGGTAAGAACGCAGCGTCTCTGGGATAGGACACATCGTCAATGCGAGAAGCAACGTTTGTGAGAGAAGATTGGCGAATAGGCATTCAAGTCAACAGTAAATCTACGACTACGAAATTGAGGTATAAAGTTTGTTGCTTTCAAACAAAGAACAATCCCCTTGATACTTCAGACACATACAAAAACCATTCCATAAAGGAAATCACTGAAGTAAACAAATAAGATCAAGTTAAGTGTCAAAAACAAGCAGAACTGAAGAAGATGGCTTCTTAAAGAACAAAACAGCGTTTGTTAAATGCTGGTTTTGAAGAACAGAAATTGAAAGATATGTCGTGTGAGGACATGTTAGAAACTCTAGCTAAAGTTTGGTTTGAAAAAGAAGAGGCAAAAGAAGGTGCTGTCGGAGGCGCTGTAAAAAGTAATTCAGAAACCGCCTGCAGGGGCCTGTGTCCATGGAGGTGATATTGCAGTGGATGATGATGAAAGAAGAGATAGAGCAGAAACGAAAACAGAAAGAGAAAGAAATGCGTCAGGAAGAATTACGTCTTCACAGAGGGAAGGAAGAGAAGGAGAACGTCTTCAAAAAAGAAAGAAGACAAAGCAGAAAATGTAAGACAAGAAGAATTACGTCTTCTAAGATAGAAAGAAGAGAAGGCAGAAAAAGTTCGTAAGGCAGAATTTGATTTACAAAGACAGCAGTTTGCAATACAATTGGAACAGTTGTGAAGAGGTAGAGAAGTTGCTGAAAGGAGAAGATTAGAGCGGATGATTGAATTTGAAAAGGCACGGCAGAGAATGGAAAAGAAGAACGTCAACAACAGATTGAAAAGAAGAGAAAACGTGAAGAAGAAGAATGGGAAAGCACTCATTTTAGAGTGTAGAACAGGCTTGACAAAGCGAAGTGAAATTTCAAAAGGAAAGTTTAGAGCGGGCTGAAAAGGAAAGACAAGAACGTTTGAAACTTATAAAAACGAAAATGACATTGAAGGAAGTCCAAATCAAAGAAGAAAGGCAAAATTGAGAAGCACAAGAACAAAGAAAGAAAGAGGAACGAGAAGAAGAAAGATGGAAACAGGAAGAAAGTGATATGATGGTATCAAAATTAATAAAATTGGTGATGCCATGAAGCATGTGTTAGTTGTGTTAACGAAAATGCCAAACGATATGATGGAGGTGCCACTATATTTCGAAATGGTAGAGAATGCGTTTCGTAGTTTCAACGTGCATGCACAATTCTGGGTGAAACTACTATTACAGTTTATGACTCAGAAAGATACAACTGTTCTATAGAGATTGTCGAACGCTGATTTAGACGATTATCAGAAAGTGAATCAGCACTTGTTAAAAGAACTCAAGTTGACACCAAGAGAGTATAGATTGAAGTTTATTGATACGAAGAAGACTGCTGAAGAAACTTATACAATGTTTACGGCTAGGCTAAAGAACTTGTTGAACTATTATGTGAAAAGTCGATAAGGATTTTGAGAAGTTGTTTGATTAGTTAGTAGCGGATAAGTGGAAAAAATCACTACCACCAGATCTACTACAGTTTGTGTTGTCAAAGGAAGGAGCTGATTGTTACGAAGCTAGTGTTGTTGCAGACCTAGCCGACGTTCATGTTATCAATCGAATGGGTTTGGCAATTCCGACTAAGACAAGTTATGATTTTGTTCCCAGTGGCAAAAAAAACCAACAGTCCACTTCCAACTTTAGTTTTCACTGGAAGAGCAATCAAGAAACAAGAAATCAGTTCAAGGTACAGAAGTGAAAGCAAATTCGCCTGTAATACATGAAAATAGAGAATTGCTGATGACCAGACAGCGTCAGGTTTTAAGCAAGTCACCACTGAGGTTTGTCGCCAGAGGCCTGAAGGCAATGCATCGTTTATTCCATGTATCAGAAAAGAAAGCATTGAACAACGAGGTGTAGTGGTGAAGCTCTGTCACAATTGTGATTCAGACAGGAATTTAAAGAAATTGTGTCAAGTTCCAATTACGACCTCAAACTAAGGTGGAAAACAAGAAAATTCGAGAGTGAATAGAATTCAAGTGGTTAGTACTTGGGAAAGTCGGGACACCAAACAGCAGAATGACGAAGCTGAAGTAAAGTCAGTGATGAAATGCCACATATCATCTGACATTCAGAAGGAAATTTTATTGGACGATGGGATGCTATAAGAAGTAATTTCTCACCCATTTATAAGAAAAGATGAAAGGCCAGCATTGAAGAAAGTGTTGTTGCAGTACGTCGAGGTACAGATTTGTGGAACAGAACGAAAAGTGAAAGTAAAAGCATTAATTGATTCTGGAGCAGAGCGGTGATTGGTGAGGAATTACTGGAAGGCATGAAGATGGAGCAAATTGGAAAAGTGAACTTACAGTGCATGGCAGAAGATGCCATCCATGCAATGTTGGCAGTGCCGGATTAAGGCATAAGCCAGATAAGCCATGGCTTAGGCCCCGTAAGTATTTGAGGCCCCCCAGATCCGGAGAAATTATATCAAATTCTTGTCGCAAATTCCTAATTCTGTTTAATTTTAAATAATTTAACGCTTTACCCTGAAATGTTTTTCAGCGCTGGTTTTAGTTACTACTTACTGAATACTTAGATAGCTCTGACTCACAGTCTGTACATGCGCCCCTAACGACCGACGCAGGCTCAAAGGCTCAAAGCCGAAACTTTAATATTGCCATAGACATCTTACATGTCTATGAATATTGCCCACTATGTGTCGACCATATTGACACATTTTTGACACGGTGACTGGGCGCAGCGGGTGAAAATTCTGAAATTACCTAATTTAGTATGACGGAACGTAATAACAGTAGCATTATTATAATTATTATTTCTACATTCTGAAAAGTGAACCGTCAGTGACATTTATAACGAAGCGGTCATATCCAAGTGGGTATGAGAAAGAAAAAGCAACTTTAAAAAAGGAGGACATGATGAACATCTCCATAAACAACAAGGTGTTTTAAAGCGCTGCCCTTTCGAGCCGAACACCAACTGTAGTGTAATAAATGCATCGAGTGTAACTGAAACCGGTTCTAGGACGATTGGTCATAGGACGATTGGTCATAGGACGATTGGTCATTGGGACGATTGGTCATACGGACGATTGGTCATAGGACGATTGGTCATACGGACGATTGCTCATAGAACCTATTGGTCATAGGACGATTGGTCATAGGGCCTACCGGTCATAGGTCCAATCGGCAATGGGACTATCGAAGGCAATCGAAGGCTAAAACAGAGAAATTTTTAAAACATGAAAACATTTACTGGATCATTTTACTGTGAAATACGTAATACGAAATACGCAAAATACGCACTTTGATGTGCGTTTATCTAGTGAATGTTAAGTTCTTTGAAGAGAGATGTGATGCCTGCATGTAATTATCTTAATACGTTTCTTGATTGGCAGTGAATGTATTTGTCTAAAAACGATCAATTGATGCCTTTCATACTTCAGTTACATACGGGTAAAACGTTTATTATTTCGACCAAGCGTTGAGTTATTTGAAGTGAGTTGATTCCTTAAAGTAATTATCCTAATAAGTTTCTTGATTGGCACTGACTGTATTTGTCTTAAAAGTTCAAACGATGAATGTCCCTAATTGCTGCTTATTTTGCGTTCGTTGTGTTAAGCTTAAAACTAAAATTGTTCATAACAAACGACTGCAACCAATTATGTCGGTTTATTAGCGGCATATGACCAATCGTCCTATGACCAATAGGCCCTATGACCTATCGTCCGTATGACCAATCGTCCTATGACCAATCGTCCGTATGACCAATCGTCCTATGACCAATCGTCCTATGACCAATCCTCCTATGACCAATCGTCCGGATACCCTGAAACCACTGCTACTGCTAGTGATGACTTAAATTTGTCGGATGAAATTGTGAAGTCAAAAACAGATGAAGAAGTCGAAGCAAATTCTGTAAATAATTTTCCGGATATGCGCGCTGTAAGTAGGCCTAACAAAGCTAACATATCCAATTGCGGTTTGATGACATTGTTGAAGAATTTGCAAGGCAGAAATCAACGAGTTTTTTGATGATCACGTTCACGTTTAACACAGTAATTACTCTATTAGCTTGTAAAGTAGTCTATTCAGTTCCATTTAAGTAACAAGTTTTAAGTTAGGACTTTATGATCTGTTAGTGCAACTTGCAGTTGAATCTCGTATTACCGTATTGTAATAACTGGTAACATCCAGTTACAATGCATCCTAGTACAGCAATACCAGTAACATACTGAGTTCTGTAAAGTGCAAGTTGCGCAATCTAAAATAATCAAATAATTTTTAAATGATTCTTATAAATTGCTTATAAATGATAAATTATTAGTTAAATTATTAGGGTAAGTATTTAAATTATTATTTAAATTATTAGTTAAATTATTAGGATAAGAAATAATACATGTACTGCACGCGTACCGCGTGCAGTACATGTATTATTATTTACCCTATATTTAATTAGAAAAAGTATAGCTTATCATGTGGTCTACGTTTAGAACTTTGTGTTCAGATAACCGTACTTTTGAAATTAGCTTTGCTTTCGGGTTAGAGGTTAGGGCCCCGGAAGTCTTAATTCGGCCCTGAATGTTGGTGAAAGTTCACTTGAGATTTTGTTGTAATGAAGGGGAAGGAAAGGTACTTCCACATAAAGTCAAGTGTTCACTCTACACCTTATGTCACATTAATGTGTGCGAGTATTGCGAAGATGGGGAACACAGAAAGATTCCTGTCGCATCCAGAAATCATCACAGAACTTAGAGCCGTCCCACAAGAGAAGACGATACTAGCGAATGCAACGACGAGATTGGTGAGTCATCGAAAGAAAGTGGTAGGTGTCGAAGAGGAAGGTGATACTGAAAGTTCAAGCGATGAGGAAAATGATAGCGATGAGCAACAAAGCATAATGCAAGATGATATTATCAAGAGATAGCTGCAGGGGAGAAATTGTAAATTAAATGAAACGAAAGAGGATGATGAGCGTGATGTGGAGTTAGGAGATTTGTTTGAAGATGATAAAAAAAATGAAGAACAACAGATGCAGATTGCAGATACAAATAAATCGTTAACTGCAAACGCTATGTGTGATCCTCGAATGGGGTTTTCACGAACGTTGATGTACCTTCTGTGATCGCATATGACCAAGAACGATTTTTACTGCCAGCTTGACAAGAGAATTTCTGAATTTAATGGGGTGTAGTCCAAGATTTGACACGTCAGATCATCCAGAGGCCGATGAACTAGTAAAAAGGTGGAACCAGATATTTAAGAAAATGATCCATCATGTAATTGTGGGCAATCCATTTCGAGAAGTTCCGAATTAAACTCCTGGAATTGCTCCGTATATGTTGGTCTATGGAGAGAT
>JACEVL010001493.1:0-27730 GCA_020284085.1 Aporrectodea caliginosa
ATGTTTTGTTGTCTAGGACTATTTCGATAGCAACAATTTTTTTACAAGATTTATTGCTAATTGCCTGTCTTTACGTAACCTACCTGTAATTTCTGTTGTTATAACTACAGAGGCGATAAATACTCTTTTTCCCAGGTTGACTGCCCACCATGGGCTGTACTGAACCGTTGACTTGGAGCAGGCGCAGGCTTTGTCTCCAAAGTCGTTGAGTGATGTATCAAAAGAGCCATCCACGGCGCGATGTGAGACGCACTTTGGATCGGTCGTTCCCTGAGTGGTGGGTCTCTGCCTTGCAATGCTTATGTTGGGATCGGCTGTGTTGTTTTCGTCGAAAAATTGCAAAAAGTAGACACATATACTGCCCTGCCATGGCAAAAGGAAGCAAGTCACAGATTTTAGTTTCTGAGAAAACTGTGAAAAACAACGCAGGCATCTAATTCGGTCTGAATTTACGCGCACAGTAATACCTCTGCTTTAGATGGACGTGCTTCTCTTTGCCTTGGAATTATGCTTCTTTCTGCCTCTGCTTTTCCGCCAGAACCACATGCAATAATAACTATTTATATAGACGACTGTGTTGGACTTACTTCTTGAACCAAAATGATACCGATATGTAATTTTAACCTTAAACTGGACTTGCTTCCTTTTGCCATGGCAGGGCAGTATAAGCAATCGCGTTTTCAACACGTCACAACATGACATAACTAAATTCATTCATTCATTCATTACTTGAATTTGTATAGCGCCTCTTCAAGGGAGCTACTCAGAGGCGCTCCCAACCCAAGCGCGGCCAAATAGGATCGTTTTTAGTTGAGAGAGGAATGACTGAGAAGGGGTACTAGGAAGGGAGCGGAGTGTCAGAAGGAGGTCATTCCAGGTCGAGGGGCCAATCACAGAGAAAGCACGGCTCTGCCTGGTGGAGGTACAAGAAAAAGGGACAGAGAGAAGACCCTGTTCAGCTGAACGGAGGGAGCGCGAGCCTCGAACACTAAGGGTGGGGCTACAAAGCTCAATAAGGTATGCAGGAGCGAGACCCAGCAGGCAGCGCCAAACTAAGGCAGCTACCCTATATTCAATACGCTGCTTAAGCGGAAGCCAGTGAAGAATGTCGCGCATATAGCTGGAGATGTGCAACATAACATAGCGTACTGACTAGCGTAGCATAGTACAAGACAGCATAACAAAACAAATATCAAAACAGATTTATTGCATTCATAACAGTTCTACAGGAACATTCTAACACGATGATGGTAAAAAAGCCAAAACCTTATGCAAAAACCATAACAATTAAGTGAGTTAGTCGTTTGTTGACATACAATAACATTACCAATGACATAACACAGAACAGGACCAGGGCTTGAAGTGATTCAGGACACATCAGAACCACTGCAGAGTAAGCGGGAATGATAACAGCCTATCCTTCCAATTTCTTCTTAAGAGCTGTGATAGTGTCTATCATCAAAACCATTCCAAAATTCCACATTTCTTACACTGAAGAATTTCTGTCTGATAGATATAATATCGTTTGTTTCTTGAATAACTTCTACTCGCGACCTCGAATCGCCCCGTTTAGTGTTAATTTAAATAGCCTCTACCAGTGTACTGCCTCCTTGCCAGTGATAATCATATGGGCTTCAATTAGGTCTGCTACTCCTTCTCTCCAATGTTACTAGCCCACAAACTGTCTGCATCTCTTTGCAGCACGGCACCGAATAACCCAATGCTGTCTCATTTAACTCTTTTCAGCAGTCATTTTGAAGTTGTCTTAAAACACACTTATTTAGCTAAGTTATAATTATAGTCATGCATTCAGTGTCTTCGTGAACTGCTCAAAACGAGCTATATTAAGTGCCTTGATACAAATATACATAGTCTACATGCATGCATGCATACATATATATACATACATACATACATACATATATATACATACATACATACATACATACATACATACATATACATACATACATACATACATACATATACATATACATACATACATACATACATACATACATACATACATACATACATACATACATACATACATACATACACATACAATATATACATACATACATACATACATACATACATACATACATACATACATACATACATACATACATACATACATACATACATACATACATACATACATACATACATACATACATACATACATACATACATACATACATACATACATACATACATACATACATACTTACATAGTTTACATACATATAACAGTGTCTGATGTTGCTTCGCTCTGCGATGAGGGGTGAGTTCTTTGTTCCACGGGCTCGCTTGGCTATTAGGCAGCGCCGTGCTTTCTCGATTGTGGGCCATTCCATCTGGCATGACCTCCCGCTTAAGCTCCGTTTTTTACTTGTAAGCCATCCGACAGGGTTCTACAAGTCCCTCAAGACTTTTTTCTTTAGTCGTGGCTGGGCCGGGAGCGCTCCTGAGTAGTTTCTTGAAGGGGCGCTATATAAATACTATGAATGAACGAATGAATGGATATACATACATTCGTACATACATACATACATACATACCTACATACATACATACATTACATACATAAGTACATACATAAATAGATCCATACATACATGCATACGTATTACATACATACATACATACATGCACACATACATTACATACATGTATACATTTTGGTATTTCTGCTTTGCACTATTTCCAGTAGTTCTTTGTAATGTTTCAAATTTGGATTCCATATCTGGATCAAGTATCCTAACTGCGGCCTCATCTTTAATTTCTACAACAATTGTATCTTTGACCCTGCAAACTATTGTTCGCTTGACCACGTCTACAGGTGAGTTAACTTCTTGTTACTTAAGCCCATAGTTGTAAAAAACGTTTTTTTCGTTTTTTATTATCCTCCAAAAAACGTCGTTTTTTCCGTTTTTTATTTCTCATCTCGTTTTTTTTCGTTTTTTATTTTTTATATGTAACTTTATTTATTTATTTACTGTCTGTTATTATTTGTATAATTTTATTCTAGTCTGATATCCCTTACGTTGTCTCCCTCCTTTCATATACAGGGTGGGCCAAAAAAAAGTAACCCCCTACGCATTTTTACTGATATTTTGGCCAAAAGTAAGCATTTTTAAATCACGTTTTACAGGCTTAAAGGTAATTCATATCTACGCATAATGGCCAAATTTAACCGAAATCGTTCAAACCGAAAAAGAGTTATATCACTTTTAGTGAGTCCACCCACTGTTTTTTGATGGTTCAAAAACGTTACGCAACAAAAAGCAACAAAAAACGATTCTACTAAGTCATTTCTCAAATAATTGTTATCAAAGAAACTTGATTATTGTTTCACAACTTGAGTTCAATGTGTCCACCACCAGTACCCATACATGTTCTGAGTATTTTTTGTAAAGTTTTGATGTCTTTGTTGATAGGTTCCAGAGGTAAATCTTCCCACATCAACTTCAATGCGACCTTCAATATTATTCTCTTATTGTTTTTGGCTTTGGTCGCAGATTGTGGTATTTCTCAAGCATAGCTTCCCTTACGTAATTATCCATTTGTTGGAGTGCAGAAGATTTCGGCCTTCCGCTGCCTTTACAACGTTCCAAAGCCGATCCCCTTTCATCAATGCGGGAGCATCTTTTAACAGTAGGCCAACTCAGCTTCCACTGTTTATCAAAGCAGGCGGCGATTAGAGCTTTAGCTTATAGACTCTGCTCATGAAGTGTCTGCATACGTATTTTGTCTGTCATTGACACCTTGCCCATCTTGATTTTATTTAAAAAATTTCAATTTCATTGTTTCAATAAAAAAATAATCTGAAAAATTCTTTATTTACTAATTTGATCGTCTTCTTGCTAAGTGACGTCACAGTGACGTGCAGCTACGCTGGTACCCCATTTCTTTTCTAAATAATAATAATATGTATCTGGCAATATCAAGTTTGTCTAATAACAATAATATTTGAGAAATGACTTAGTATAATCGTTTTTTTGTTGCTTTTTGTTGCGTTACATTTTTGAACCATCCAAAAATCGTGGGTGGACTCACTAAAACTGATATAACTTTTGTTCTGTTTGAAAGTTTTCGGTGAAATTTGGCCATTATTCGTAGATATGAATTACCTATAAGTCGGTCAAACGTGATTTAAAATTTCTTACTATTGGCCGAAATATCAGCAAAAATGCGTAGGGGGTTACTTTTTTTTGGCCCACCCTGTACATATGCCCGTGGCGCATTGAATAACATCTGGCACACAGACCGAGAGGTACCGAGTTCGAGCCCCCGTTGGAGCGGATTTGCTTTGTAGGCTGCTATTAGCGCCGTTGTATTGCAAGGCTGTCTGTTCTGTTAGTAGTTAAGATTTCAATTGCATAACATGTAAATGTACAGCGCAGTGCGTTTGTCAGGCGCTTATTAAAGAAAAGATATTATTATTATTATTATTATTATTATTTCAAAGATTCGTCTAATTTACGTCACTATTTAGTGTCATCAGTTGAGAAATAAAATAGCACAGAACAGGAAATAAAATGTATAGAAGTTATTTGAATTTCTATGTTATCCAAAATGCGAAATGTTGTCTTTGTGCACAGTATTCTCCGATTGACTGATAAACTGATTGATATTACTCCATAATAAAATAAATCAAAATTGTAAGTACAATTTTTTGATTACGCATACTCTAGGCCTATAGTTACAAAATTTAGTTTTTAATTGTTTATGTCAGCATGGACTTGTGTGGACTTGTGTATACAATTTAAATTTGAAAAGATTTAAGTATTTTAATAACTCAATTTCTTATTAAACCAAACGTATGAAAAAGAAAATAGTTGTGGATTAATGTTACTTGGTGTTTACTAACAAAGTTATGTTATTTGCTGATTAAAATTAAATTGTGTAAAGAAGGCTTTTAATTTTAAAATTTTATTTTCCGTTTTTTTCTCGTTTTTTTCCGTTTTTTATTTTTTGGAAAAAACGATGTTTTATTTGGTTTTTTATTTTGTTTTGATCGTTTTTTACAACTATGCTTAAGCCTATTGCCTTGAAGTTATTGCTGTCATAATTATGCAATTTATGCATAATCACTCCCAACGTTTTTTCTTCCGAATTCATTGTTAATACCTTACCTCATTTACCAGATTAAATATCTTAAAAACTGTTAATCGATCACTTTTTTGCTAGTTGTGACCAGTATGATAACATAAATATCGTCACACCAAAGCTTTTCTCCACTCTCACAGTTTGTGCTCTATCTTCATCGGATATTATCACCAGGTCCAAAATAAAATGAACACCTTAACCAGTTAAACTCAGAGGCAAAAACTCAGCATTGGCTCCTATGGTCCTTCAGCTCAAAATGTTAAACTTATAATTATTTGCCTTACTAATTAAAGTGGCATCTGGTTGACTCAACGCCAGCCAGCTCTCTCGTGGAACTTCTCTTGTTTTAAAATCTCGAACCGTTCAAAGGATTTTCACAGTCTATTTACGCACTATGAGTTATGATTGTGGCACTATAGAAGTTAGAGATCTTTGCTAGAATGCAGGCAGATAGCCTACATAACAAAATTCCATTCTCGACAACTCTAAGGCCGCATCTTTATCCATCAGACCGGTACACATGCACGAAACACATTTGTTGGACTCTGCAGTGATGCTATTATAATAAAAGTTTTGCTACAATTGCAATTAAAAAGTATGATAGGAAACTCACGTAATCCGTTATATATCACCGTGTTGGCAGATTCACCACCGCAAAGCTCACTAGAATCTCCTTTGCATATAGAGTCACACATTTTGTCGCAGGATGTGTATTTACCATAGGAGTCACCGCAATAGCACTTGTCCCGTTGCACACCAGAATAACTATAGCCCTGCGTAAAATGATCAGTGTTCTTTTTCCATATTATTCTATTCAGTATTCTACTTAATCATATTCTATTATTCTGTGTTCTATTTAATCATATTCTATTATGCAGTATTCTGTTTGATTGCATTCTATTTTTCAGTACTCTATTTTAACATAATTATTCCACTTTTCAGTAGGCTAATCTATATAAATTTTTATTATTCAGTAGGCCTATTCTTTTTATTATGTTCCATTATTCAGTATCCTATTTTATTATATTCTATCATTCAGTATTCTATTCAATTATATTCTAATATTCAGCATGCGATTTTATCTTAGACTAATATCGTGAACGTTTGTGAACATAAATACATAATGGAATGTATGTTTTGGTGTTCACATAAAATTTTATTTTCCCACTCGAATGTTACACATTTATTTTTACAGTCAGAAAATTTTGCCAGTAATGCGTGTTTCTTGCAAATTTAAGTCAGTAAGTGGCTTTATCGGTGCATTCATTGTCAGTTAGGCCTACCTACTTTTATAGAATGCACAATGCGCATTTAAAGCAATTATTGAAAACAATATCTGTATACTGAGCCACATTTAAAATGTTCTACCTCAATTAATATTCTTCAAAAATATCTAATTCACTCGTCTATTCATGCGAATTATTACCGAATTTTATGGAGTTTGTATTTTACTGTTGTGTTTTTGTCTGTTGGTTGCATTTAAACCTGCTGAGTGCGAAATAAGAGCCATTTATAATAGAGCTTAGATTAGTGCTAATAAAACCTCTAACCAGACTTATGCACGGCAATACACAGTCCTCCCAATTGTTGAATGTCCCGTGTTGCTCATTCGGAAGATCTTTGCCACCGTCGTCCTTGAAACATCCAACGGGAGTAAATCTCGGACTAACAGTGTCTGAAAGAGTATCACATCAGGCTCAGGTTACGGTCATTCAGATTGGTATGCTTGAGTCCGTGTAAGTGTGTCTGTTTATGTATGCTTATACACGGTGGTTCAATGAAAAGTAAGCCAAACGTTGTATTTCATATAAGTACTTCTAACATGAAAACAGTATTTAATATTTTTTTGAAAAAACTCTCAGTAGTATGGTTTGATAATATAATTAAGGAAGATGTTCAAAATGTCCTCCTTCTGCTTGCACGCAGGCCTGGAGGCGCTGGCGCCATTGTGCAACAGCGACGTCGTTTTCTTCAGTTCACGATAACCTTCGTCTGCAACTACCAATGACGCGGTCGACTGACCCTGTAACGCTAATTTTCCAAGCAATTTATCTAATCCGCTTCTGGTCCAATGTTTTTCTGGAAACTCTCGAAGAAATTGACGGCTGCTGTAATTCTTGGATTCCCTCAAACCCTTTAGCATGTGTTAATCGTCTTTACTAAAAGGAATTTTTCGGAAATTGCTAGTTTCTTGTTTATGTTTTCTATTGCATTATCGTCTGCTTTTTGGAGTCGGAAATATAAACCGGAAGTCATTACAAAAAGGTAAGTATGTGCATACTTTTATTTTAAAAATATTATTAATAAAATATAGTTCAAGTTTAAATTTTTGTTTATAAAGTTTGGCTTACTTTTTATTGAACCACCGTCTATGCATGGATGTATGAATGTGTGCCTGTATACTTACTTATGTGTGTGCATGCGTATATGTGTATTGTGTATGTATGCATGCATGTATGCATGTGTGTGTATTTGTATGTATGCAATATACATGTATGCATGCATGTATGTACATACTATATGTATGTATGTATTTATATATGTATCTATGCGTATATGCGTGTCTTGTATGTATCTAACTATATGTGTGGATTTATGCTTTTATGTGTGTGGTTACGTATGCATACATGTATCATACGTAAGTATTTATTATATGTAGACTCTATTATGTTGTTTGCTTGTATCTATGGATGTGTCTTTATGCATGTGCGTATTGTGTATGCTTGTATGTATGTATGTACGTTTACAAGTATGTATGTAGGCCTATGTATGTATGTATGCTTGTAGTATTTTCGCTTTTAGTAATGAATGAATGTGTGTATGTATGAAGGCATGTTACAGTACATATTATGTGTTTATGCACATGCATATGCATGCCTATATTGTATATACATGCATAATATATGTGTATGATTGTATAAGCCTGTGTGTAGATTTAGTTACTTATGTTTGTGTCCAGTACGGTTATCTGGTCCTGTCCTCCGCATATCTCTCCGCTCGCACAGTTGGAATTGCAGAGCAGACTCGGTCCATTGGCTCCATATTCCCTCTCGCAATAACACGAAGTGCCTTTGATCTTCGCGAAGCGCTTACCATTTGTCTGGTTAAATAACAAGAGTTTACTTAATCAAAATATATTTAAAACCTCTCTCTCTCTCTCTCTCTCTCTCTCTCTCTCTCTCTCTCTCTCTCTCTCTCTCTCTCTCTCTCTCTCTCTCTCTCTCTCTCTCTCTCTCTACTTTATGTAGATTATAGTAGATATGCAGGCATTGTACGTCGACAAGAAAACACTTTCATAAGCGCTTGATATAGCTGCACACTTTGCTATACAATACAATGCAATACAGCTGTAATTTAATAATGCCCTTGTTACGAAGTTCAGAAGTGCACATTGAAGCTGGACAAACATCCCATGGATATTCAGCGTTTGCATTTATGCACGTAGTGTGCATTTATGCATGTACAATTGTACATGTATTGCATTGTATAATTGTATTCAAACATTTATAAAGCACCTCTCATAAGGTGAACCATTCAGAGGCGCTCCCATTGCGCAAGGCCAAAGAGAAGAAAAAGGTTTTGAGAAAAGCAAAGGTGGAAGAGAGGTTACTAGCTAGAATTCGAGAGCGAGTAGATGGAAACAGCTCATTCCAAAGAGAGGGACCAATTGAGGTAAAGGACCCGGACTGAGCCATAGCTGTTCCAGTATGAGGTACTAAAGCTCAAGTCTGTTTGATGAGCGTAGTGGTCGATGGAAGGAGGCTGAAAGAGGCCGGAGTAAAACATCAGCTAAATATTTTGGGGCAAGATCCATTTGTGCCTTGAAGACTAAAATGAGGATTTTGAATTTAATGCGAGCAGAGAGAGGAAGCCAGTGCAGTTGTTCAAACATGAAAGTAGAAATGTGAGAGTACCGTGGTAGGCGTGCTATTAATCTGGCAGCAGCATTTAGGACCGACTGAAGAGGTGAAAAGACGAACCTTAGGAAGACCAATGAGAAGAGAATTACAGTAATCAATTCGTAAGGACATGCATACATACAGACTATTACAGAGCATGTATATGCAGTATACATGCTTTGTATGCTCTAGGTCCTTAACTGGCCCTGTATTCAGGGCCAGTTAAAAGCTTAGATGGACTACGCAATTGTCTAGAGCACTTGACTTGTCTACGGTAAGCTCCTCTGCCTGGGAGGAGACCCAATGGTTGTGAACTGAGGTTGGTACTTACATTACGGTACATCACTGAAAATGGAATGCACAGAAGCGGTCCTCAGACTAAACCCTGTGTTAGGGTGGTCGCATCTCTAATGGAAAATTTTCAACGTCACTTGTTTACTTTCGCCAACCCAGCATTCCGTGCCAATTGGTTTAAAAGTAATGTAGCCCAAAAATTATCAAGATCGAACAATATCCAGGACTCGCACAACGTCTTTGAAATTTTGATTTTTACAAATAGTTTTCGTCATTTCGAGTATAACTATTTAATTCGCATTTTTGGACCTATGTTAAGTTTTAAACAGAAAGGCTAGATGATTTTACTTAAGCACAACTAAAAAATAATTTCTACAATGTTTATGTTCTCGTTGATTGTTTATTATTTATTTTTATTGGCATTTTAGTGGTATTTGATCCGTGAGTTCCTGAGATCGATAACCACAAATCCATACAAGCAAGCACACAATGTTAGGTCTAACGTAAATCTTCGATGCACGACAGTCGGCCAACACACTCAGCACATATTGTCACATAATTATATTATGTAATATAATACTATATAGTATATTATACATTATACAATTATATATTATACAAGCACAAAGTTTCCATATAAAAAGCTTGTGTTCTGAACTACAATCTCCTTTTAGTTCCAGTTGTAACTATGGACCTACTGCTCTTCCTTCCTCTTGCATCAGCTATATAATTAACATGTGCTTTATTTTCCCCATTAGAACCAGCTGTACCCTTCATTGGTAAAATTGTAATCAACAGCACTTTACATAATAGGGAGACCAGAGCAAGAGAGGCCCTTTTTAGAACACATTTTATATTTTCAAAAATAGATAACATAATTCCACAATTTTTTATAGGCATGTTGGAAACTCATAAAGCTAACAGAAATACCTTGCAAACTGACTAAGCTTATATTATAACATAGTCAATCTTCAAGGTATTTCTGTTATCTTTGTTAACATGCCTATTTTATCACATATTATGTGATAAATATTTTGCAAAATACGCCAAAACACAAAGTGAAAATGCCACTCTTACCCCTACACCTTGCGCAAAAGTGGCATATAGCCTACTGCTGCTTATGCCTAATTAGTTGGACAAGTCTGACACGAAGGCAGTGCTAATGGTAGTTGAGCTATCTGAATTATTTGTTTCACTTTAACAACAGTAACGAGAAAATGAATTAAAACTGTCAATTGTAATCTTACGTAAGAAAAATTGATAGTTAACGACAGTAATTACAGTAAAAATTGCTTGTCGCCAAGCTCTATAGGGCGCAGCTTTCATGGCATCAGTACTCGCATGTTAAGCATTGAATTCACGTTTCTTCGTGTTGGTCGCGGTAAACTGTAAAGCTCTCTGCAGTAAGAACAGTGTCACTCTCCACTTTATGACACTCTGTTGCTGCTGGTTCTGTTTCTTCTGCTTGTGGTTCCTCTGCTTCTGTTTCTTCTGTTGCTGGTTCTACTTCTGATTTTTCTGCTTCTGCTTCTTCTGCTTCTAGTTCTTCTGCTGCTGGTTCTGCTTCTGGTTCTTCTGCTGATTCTTCCGCTCCTAGCGCATCTGGTTCTGGTTCTTATGCTTTTGGCTCGTTTGCTTTTCTGCATCCAAAGCAACTCGTTCTCGGCACCAACAATTAAAGGAGCGATCAAGGTGAAGCGATCAAGGCCCCATTGACATTGACTAAGTACCTCAGTAGCAATAATAATAACTGTAATAAATTATTTTAATCACTAATCAGCGTAATCACTAGTAATCAGGCATGCAATAATGTCATTGTGTTGTAATCTGGACCTATACATGTGGTTGAATTTATTCATGCTTATGTATTCATTGTTGATTACAACTATCATGCTTACTGTTCGAGTGTTCGCATATTGATATATGGTAAAACTTTGATGGTGTTGTGCGAGTCCTAAATATTAATATTTTTCATAGGCCTACAACTTTTTGTGTGATGTTTCTGGATGAAATGGAACCAACTGGAACCTTGGCGAACAGTAGATTCACACTTTTATTTTTAAGGACTACCCTACCCTGTGTTGTTCGAACTGATGGGAGGAACCCATAATTATTTTATATCATTCGTTTTTCAAGCAAAGCTGGTTGGCACACCGCAAACAGGAACATAGGCTCAGCATACAGTGTTGATAAAATAATGAGAATAAGCATCAGAATTGGCATCAGAGACTCAGGAAGTATTTTAAAGAGCCAATGAAATCATTGAGAACAAGCTTTATTAGCATTGATTGCGTTGGGGACTTAACACTAGAAGCACCGAGAAATCGAACTTCCTAGAAGCACCAAGGGGGTCATTTTGATCCCAAATAATTTATAATGCAAAGTCAATTGCAAATTCAATGAAATTGACTATCAACTTTATTAACATAAATTACATGAGCATAAACAAGTGTAATAAGTAAGTTGGAATGGAATAATAGGAGATCCTCTCCTCTCACCAGATCTCCTATCCTCTCGCCAGACCTCCTTCGCTCTCACTAAATCTACTATCTACTCACCAGGTCGCCTATCCTCTCACCAAATTTCCGATCCTCTCACCAGATCTCACCCTATCTTCTCGCCAAATCTTCTATCCTCTCACCAGATTTCTTATCCTCTCACCAGACCTCACCCTATCTTCTCACCAAATCTCTTATCCTCTCACCAGATCTCCCCTCTCACCAGATCTTCTCTCCTCTCGCCAGATCTTCTATCTTTTCAGCAGATCTCCTCTCCTTTCACCAGAAAACTCTCCTATCTTATCACCAGATCTACTATCCTCTGACCAGATCTCCTCTCCTCTGACCAGATATTCCTTCCTCTCACCAGATCTCCTTTCCAAATATCGTCTTCTCTCACCAGATCTCTCTCCTCTCACCGGATCTACTCTGCTCTCACCAGATCTATCTCCACTCACCAGATCTCCTCGCCTCTCACCAGATATCCTCTCACCAAGTCATCCTACTTCTCGCCAGATCGCCTATCCTCTCACTTGATCTCCTCTCCTCTCACCAGATCTACTACCCTCTCACCTGATCTCCTATCCTTTCACTAGATCTCTCCTCTGACCACATCTTCTTTCTCCCACTAAATATCCTCTCCTCTCACCAGATATCCTCTTCTCTCACCAGATCTCTCTCCTCTCACCGGATCTACTCTGCTCTCACCAGATCTATCTCCGCTCATCAGATCTCCTATCCTCTCACCAGATCTCCTCTTCTCTCCCGAGATCTTCTTTCCCATCGCCAAATGTCCTTTCCTCTCGCCAGATCTCTAATTCTCTCGCCAGATCTCCTATCCTCTCACCTGATCTCCTCTTCTCTCACCTGATCTCCTCTTCTCTCACCGGATCTCATCTCCTCTCGCCAGATCTCCTATCCTCTCACCAGATCTCCTATCCTCTCATCTGATCTTCTCTCCTCTGACCAGATCTTCTTTCCTTTCATCAGATCGCCTCTCCTCTCACCAAATCTCCTCTTCTCTCACCAGATCTGATCCTATCCTCTCACCAGATCTCCTCTCCTCTCACCAGATCTCCTCTCTTCTCACATTTATTATATAATTAGCTTTTATATATAATATTATTGAATAAAAAACAAGAAATGCGTAAGCCTGATATGCAAGTACTGATACAGGGGTCAGATTGACCCCTTGGTGCTTAAAGGTAGAACAGCAAAAGTCTCAGAAATTGTGAATCCCCCTGAGTTCAAATTTTGGCAGAGGGTATACCCTACGAAGTTAGGAAAAGTCATGAAATTACAGGACTCTTGCTATATCTGGGGCCGAGGTGCGTTCCGCTAAAAACCAAAAGGGGTCAGATTGACCCGTTCGGTGCTTCTAGTGTTAAGAGAACTCTTGATATGTAGTTCTTATCTTCTTTGATCAGAAGCTCAAAGGGATGATCCGATGCCTTGGACACGGCAGTTCTCTGATGGAAAGAGGCCGCGTAATACATTCCATACAACCGCATGTAGCAGACGATCCTCCGCTTACCTACTACTATTCAAGCATTAGAATGAATCAGCTAGAACCTGTTTTAACAAGTTGGGTGTAACTTACAATGCAGAAATCGACGCATAACTGTCGATTGTAGACAGGGAAGGGTTTGCTGTTTGTATCTTCGTTGTAGCAACCGATAAAAGTCGGTGAAACTAAAGCATTGAAAGCAACACCAATCAGTCGTAATTCACTTGCAACATTGTGCTGAAAATGGTCTAGTATATTAACAGTCGTCAAAGACAATGCGAACAAAGCGATGTCGGGTCTGTTCGCTTTAACAAAGGCTTCCAACAGAGCCGCCATATACGGTTGAAACAGTATACATATGAACAGGTATACCACCGTTAAACCAATTGACTAACCCAAAATATTAGGAAAGGTAATATAAGGTAATATCATATACAGTCGGGTAAATAGGACACATGCATAATTATACGAATACATACCTAGATACATGTACATGCAAACAAAGACGCATGCATACATACATACATACATATATGCATACATTTAGACATACGTACTTCTAAGGCACTGAAGGGTTTGTTATTACTTGAATTTTTAGTATTGTTGTCGTTGTTAGACCTCTATTACTTATTATTATTATTATTATTATTATTATTATTATTATTATTATTATTATTATTATTATTATTATTATTATTATTATTATTATTATTATTATTATTATGATCCCTCAGGTGATACAAAAATTGTCCGGAGACAGAAATAAATGAACATCTGGAACTTACTTATTATTATTATTATTATTATTATTATTATTATTATTATACTTTTTATAATAATAAAATTATTATTATTCGTACTTCCTTACAGAGGGAGCTAGCATCCAGTCTCCAGAATGAGGTGCTCGTGAAGCTAGCAGGCGAGCACGATCGCGTGGACAGCTAGTGGACTCGAGCAGGCCTGTCCATGCCTTGTCTGTACATCGGAGGTCCCATTCTTTTCGACGATGAGTTGCTGCTCCTGTTGGTGGTTCTGCACCTGTCAGGGTAATCCAAGAGGTGAGTGCTGAATTTGCAAGTTCATAGGGTATCTCAGCCGACTCTGTTGGTAAAATGCATGCCTCCAGTTCGCGTGTGCTAGCAGCAGAAGCCAGAAAGGCGGAAAGTACCAGCGTAGTAGCACAACGAACTCCCAGACCACCATCCCTCACCTGCAGAGAAGCCTGGAGCCAACGGTCATCATCAAGGTCCACATTCAATATGGCTGATAGCCCTTCTCTCAGCAGAAGGTCGAACCGAGTCAAGCGTGGGCAATCAGCACAGACAGCTGTTCGTATACTGTACAATAGCTTCGGAACACTCAAACTGTTTCTAAGCAGAACAAGAGCGTCATGTGTGTAAAGTATGGTCAATCTTTGTATTGCTCTTTGAAGATCATTTGCTTTCGATTCCACGACCATATCCACAGCTGGACCCTGTAGCAGAGGTGCACCCAACAAGGTCATCGTCTCGCAAGTCACGTTCGTAAAATCTTGAAAAGCCGGGTCATCGATCGGCATCTGGGTGTGGTGGTAGGCACATCTCTACCTTTATGTTTGACGAACTTCATTGGCTCCCTCTGCATGCTCGCATACAATTTAAAATCCTCTCTCTGATCTTCAAGGCTCAGAGGGGTCTTGCTCCGCAATATCTGGATGGCGTAATACTTCGGCCTCATTCAGCTTCCTCCCATCGTCCACTTCGTTCCTGCAATAGACTTGACCTCTTGGTTCCCCGTAGCAGAACTGCTATGGCTCAGGCTCGTTCCTTTGCTTCAATTGGTCCCTCTCTTTGGAATGCTCTTTCTCCTTCTGTTCGCTCTAAAATTCTCTCTAGCAGTCTCTCTTCTTCCTTTGCTTTTCTCAAAACCTGTTTATTTTCGCGGGGCTTAGCACACTGGGAGCGCTTCTGAACGGTTCACCTTACGAGAGGCGCTTTACAAATGCTTAAATACGATACGATACGATAGGCGATTTCGCATTTGCTTCGGTTTAGTAGCAAACCCAGGTTCTTTGCTTCCTGCGCAATCAGATGGACATCGGCGGCCACTGACTCCTTACTACCACCCAATGTCAGGTCATCTAAGTATCCAATGCGCAGGTCCGATCTCAGCTTTATCAGAATCGGCTGTACTACAAGGCAGAACTCCAGAGGGCCCAAAGCATCGCCTTGCTGTGTCCCTTCTCCTTCTTCTTCTTTATTATTACTATTATTATTATTATTATTATTATTATTATTATTATTATTATTATTATTATTATTATTATTATTATTATCAACATCATTATTAATAATAATAATATTATTAATATTCAACGCGTGTCTTTTAATACCTGGCTGATTGGCGATTCCATAAACCTCGACTTCTTCAAATGCAACATAGGTGTGGTCCCCGATCCACTGTATCACAACGAACTGCATGGGCGGCGCTGTCTCAGGACAAATGATATTTTCGGTATTTTCTAAGAGTAAGCCGGAATGGAAAGCACAGACCAAATAGGTAGATGGTGAAGGTTCAACTTCCCACGGAGAAATTTTTGATATGGCAACTGTGTAATTTTGCATTCCTTCCCCTAGCATAACAGATCATTAATTTTGCAATTCACGTTAGTTATATGGAAATTTACAGTAGGCCTATATAGTATTGTGAGCATGGGTTAATGACGGTGCAAAAGTGATGAGTCGGAAGGTTGTTTAATTTAATAAAATGACGTTGGTTATTGCTAACGACAACAATTTGTAGATTCGTTCATGTTGAGGTTTTAATCTTTGCGATTGAAATATTGTTGTGCTTGATTTGTTCTGTGTTACAACTTACAACACGATGGGAAGTTTGAAGGACTGTCTTTCCTCGAGTTGCAAATCGAGCAAAACTCGTATTTGAAGCTCGATTTATTTGCAATTTTGAAAATACAGCGTACATTAGTTCTTGGCAGGCTGTCTTAGATAGAGTAGGAAATCTACTTTCAGTGTCTTTAGAAATCTGAGATCCGCTATCCTTACATCCTACTGATATTGTGGGGCGCGGTGGTGTAGGGGTATGTTCGATGCCTTGCAGCCGGAGGGTTGCGGGTTCGAATCCACCTCAAGCCACCGCGTAGGGACCCTGGGCAAGTCCTTCACTCACAATTGCTCATGCGCTTCGGCGTGAAACTCCGATTCAGTGTCCGCGCTGTAGTCGGGAGCGCCTCTTAGTAGATGTCTTGAAGGGGCGCTATAACAAATGCTCATACATACATACATACATACATACAAACATACATACTTGAATAGCCTTCATAGAGAGCACTCGGATTCATGACCTCAATGTCAAGGAACTGTTGGGCAAAACTCATACATAAGCACAAGAGTTTAATGATATACCAGTTTGACTTCCCAACTGAGATCTTCAACTCTTTTTGGATTATTTCAGTAAGTAAGTAATTAGGTGAGGAAATAAGCTGCTATAGTATATTGCACGATACAAGAGACAAGGCTCTATGGTAATTATTAGAGGTCTGATCGAAGGAGGATGAAAATTGTGCACGTAGATATAGACAAGATCAATTGCCACATTGTGTGTCGATCGAAAAGTTAAAACCCTTTGAAGTTTGCCCACTAGAGCGTCTCATATGATAGCTTTTGAATGATAGATTGCACCAGACTGGGAGTCAAAGGAACTGACGAATAAACACGCCCTTCCAGAGTGAAGTAGTAAGTAAGTATTGAATTGTATTGCATTGTATCGACAAATTTATATAGCGTCTCTCGCAGTGCACACCAATCAGAGGCGTATGTAGGTAAGTAGCCTTTCTTTGCAGCCTTTATTAGCCGACAGGCGCACATAAATTACATTGCATGTATACAGCGAGTTATCTAAACTTCAGATATTTCTACAGTTTCTAAAAGAAAGCTAATTCACGGGAACCAGGTTATTAATATATATGTATATATATATATATTTCATATTTATATATATAAATATGTATCTACAAATTTATATAGCTAATTATATATAATATTTATATGACAGGTGCTCATCAAAACAAAAGCGGGTTTTGGCATTTAATGGTTAGGCTCTTGGGATTACCGCTACATTGTCACTACAGCGTATCGTAGGCCTATGCATATAATATAGGCCTAATACAAAAAGATAGTCACTCACAATAGTTGCATCTGAATAGGATGATGTGCCGAATAGACACATTTGCCTGTAGGTCTACACTCCACCATTCATTCACTTCATAATCTGTGGCGGAACATCCCAAATGCGTGGTACCGTTGACGACCAAGCCATTGACCGCTAAACTTGCTGAATGTGAGAAGCCGGAGTTCTGATTGAAATTGCAGGAAGTGCTGCTCGGTTTGGAATAGCAGGTAGTGCTCTGTTTGGTTGTCTTGTTGCGAGCCAGATTTTCATCAGTCGCAGCTGCAAGAAAATACAGTAAGTCGTTACATCATCATAAAATCGCCACCGAATTACAACTAGTTGTACTTGGCAGCTTCTATGGCGCCGCTGCCTAATGCACAAGGCATCAATCGATGGCACACCAAACCGCTATCAGAGTCTCCGACATCAGGTCGGCTACTGATGGCGCCCCTCCACCGGTGATTCGTGACATCTCAACGGCGGATCGGTTTTCCGGTTTCGTACCTGTTACGACCGACGTTGTCTGCCGTTTGGTTAAGGACGCTGCCGACAAGTACTCGATGAAAGACCCGATGCCTACGTGGCTGCTTAAGACCATCATCGACCTGCTCGCCCCATACATCGCCTCACTGTTCAATTTATCGCTGTCCTCCGGCACCGTCCCGACGTGTTACAAGGACGCTTATGTTACACCTCGCCTTAAGAAGTCGATGCTTCCTCGTGAAGAGCTCTCAAGCTACCGACCGATTTCGAACTTGTCGTTCCTCTCCAAGCTGCTCGAGCGGGTCATCAGTATCCAGCTGACCGATCATCTGGCGTCGGCAGGACTTCTTCCCGTTCATCAGTCGGCCTACCGAAAATTCCATTCAACCAAGACCGCGCTTCTCAAGGTGGTCACCGACCTTATTGAGGCGATTGATGCGGGAAACCACGCGCTGCTCGGTCTGCTCGATCTATCGGCGGCGTTTGACACCGTCGATCATGATGTGCTGGTTGAACGCTTGGAGAGGACCTACGGAATCCGTTCGGTTGCACTAGACTGGCTCCGTTCCTACCTGAGCAGTCGCAGACAGACAGTGCTGTACGACGGAGTCTTGTCATCTGTTCGCTCTCTCGTCTGCGGTGTCCCTCAAGGCTCTGTGCTCGGTCCGCTGCTGTTCCTGCTCTACACGGCCGACGTCGGTGAGCTTGCTGCCAGTCTCGGCTTGTCATCTCATTTCTACGCCAATGACTCGCAGCTCTACACGTGGAACCGACCGTCAACTGATGAGCAGCAGCGGCGAAGGATGGAGTTGGGCGTCGAGCGGATCGCGGAGTGGATGCGATCTAACAGACTTCGTCTCAATCCTGAGAAGACAGATTTCTTATGGTGTGCAACCAGCAGACGATGCCCTCATCTTGACACTGGCGAACTGAGTGTCTGCGGGTCTGCGATCCGACCTGTGACTGTCGTCCGCGATCTCGGCGTCACGCTGGAATCAGACCTGTCCATGAGAAGTCACGTGGCGCGAATCGTTGGCTGCTGCTTTCGTCAGCTCCGCCTCTTGAGAGGCTGCATCAGGTCCTTGCCTTTCGAGGCCGCGAGAGCGGCCGTTGCCGCCTTCGTCACCTCTCAGGTTGACCGCTGCAACAGCCTACTGGTCGGTGCGCCCAAGTGCCTCTTGGATTGTCTGCAGTCCGTTCTCAACGCTGCTGCGAAGCTGCTATGCAACCGGAGGAAATATGATCATGTCACGCCGCTCCTCCGTGATGTCCTGCACTGGCTGCCGGTCTCTCTGCGTATTGAGTTCAAAATCTGTTTGTTGGTGTACACGTCACTTCATGGGGCCACGCCTGAGTATTTGCGCGATTACTGCATCGGGACGCACTCTTCCGCCTCCGGTTTGCGACTCCGATCGCTTGAGAAAAGCGATCTTCGCGTAAAACGGATGAAAACCCGTTTCGGCGATCGCGCTTTCTCGGCGGCCGGCCCCAGATGCTGGAACGATCTTCCTCCTGCCCTGCGAGCAGCTAACACAATTTACTCCTTCAAATCTGGACTCAAGATTTATTTGTTCTGTAAGGCCTACCCTGCTGTTAGTTGACTGTGAGGCGCCCTTGTAACGGCATGGCTGTGTTACGGCGCCATATAAATCGTCACTGTTATTATTATTATTATTATTATTATTATTATTATTATAATTATTATTATTATTATTATATCTAGAAGATCAGTAAGCTTAGACATAATTCTCTAATCAGGTGGTGTCTAGGACTTCTAGACCCTGCACGAATGTTAATGAAATGTAACATGAAATCAGAAACTCTTCAGCATCACAAAAAGCAAAACTGGCCCACACAGGCGCTATATAAAGTCAAATCCGCACAAGCCAGGTTGTTGGATCGGTTTTAAATCCCAGGTCAGAATTCGGTGTGGATAAGCCGGGACTGACAAATTGGTTCTAAAGAGGCAACGGTGGTCGTCGGGTGATGCAGGATTGGATGCAGCATCATATAGAATAGTTTCAGAAATTCTGTTTAAAATCTTGAGTACAAATCATCAGGAAAGAAAGCAAGGGCAAATGGCGAAGAAATCACACAAACGGGAGACAATGAAAGATTCCTGACAAAACAGCAAGGCTAAACCAGTGCTTTTTCTGGAAAAATGGTTCCGGAGCTCAACAAATTGAGAACAATTATAGGGGCGTATTTTATGCTAATATTTCTATTTCATATTTATCACCATTGATTAATAAACACTGAAATTACATCAGAGTATCTAAATAATTAAAAATAATTTCTATTAACATTTTTAATTTAGACCTACTAAATTATTTTTAATAGCTGAAAAAGGTCCCGGAACGCCGCTCCGGACCTCTCCGACTGAATAAAGCACCTGCAAAAACTCAGCGATATCTTAAAGGGCCTCTACATTACGTCACATGACAGTAGGCTTAGCCTACTCTGTCACACATAGTTACATTTGATGTTCCTGGTACACGTCCTGACTTTTACCGGCGTTCATTCAAAGTTCCTCGTCCAATGACCTCGATCTCTTCATGCTCGCGGCCTGTTTTCCTGAGGCTATCTATCGCACTAAACTGAAAACTTACCTTTTCTTGGCTCCGATGGATGATAAAGTTTCCTTGATAATAATAATAATAATGATAATATTTTTTTTTCTTTAATCAAGCGCCTGACAAACGCACTGCGCTGTACATTTACATGTTATGCAATTGAAATTTTAACTACTAACAGAACAGACAGCCTGCAATACACGGCGCTAATAGCAGCCTACAAAGCATGTCCACCCTACGGGGCTCGAACTCCGTACCTCTCGCTCCGAGTGCCAGATGTTATCCAATGCGCTATCGGGCCCGCCTTAATAAGCAGTTTTGAGATTTGTAAGAAGGAATAATCAAATTTCAGCTGCATCATGCACAATAACACTGCACTTGACATTGTCCATACTTCAAAAGTTCAGAAGTACACGCAATCATACAACTGAAAATCGACGGCGCTGAGCAATTGTGAGTGTAGTCCTTGCTTAAGGTCTTACACAGTGACCGCTTGAGTGGAGGCTCGAACCGTACTCTTAGAATTACATATCGATCAATTCGACTACCATGCCCCTATGTATTATATCGTAGTACGCCGTGTTGCACTGTTTTGTATACATTTTATTGTAGTACATGTATATCACATGACATAAGCAACACTCATTTACAAGTCAGTGTAAGATACTACTGCAACATGACTCTGTTTTAATGCTTAAAAGATCCTCGAATGCTACTATGTAGCATTAATAAATAAATAAATGCATACATACATACATACATACATACATACATACATACATACATACATACATACATACATACATACATACATACATACATACATACATACATGTCATACATACATACATACATACATACATACATACATACATACATACTGTACATACATACATACATACATACATACATACATACATACATACATACATACATACATACATACATACATACATACATACATACATACATACATACATACCAATTAGTTGCATACCAGTTGTTAGGATGAGGCTGACGATGGCGCAGAGAAAAAGTCCGAAGCATCTGTTAATTGCGTCCATGTCAAGCGACTTCATTTCGACCAACTGATTCTTTTTGCAAAGCTCATTTGATTTAATTTAGTATCAGCCCAGGTTAACTATAATTCCCTTCTACCTTCTGGCTACCACCTGAGCAAATGACCGAAGGCGAGTGTTAATTCTCAGAGCTTCTACCGATCACCAGCGTGTTTGGATATCCATGGAGACTTGCCTTTATCCTCACACATACATGTAGTTCCATTGTTATCGAAACTTATTGTTTTGTTATAAACGTAATATGTACCTGGGGTAGCCTACACGAGCACAGGTATGACTAGAATAGTTTATCATGTCGGTGTCTGTGTAGACCCGAATTAAAAGGTTGCTACAACGACTCAGTCGCTGAACACAGAATTCATCGCACATTATTTGCACAGGCGTTGATCAACAGTCATAGAAATCATTTTGATATTCGCCATTAATTCTATTAAATCACGGTTGTTTGCTCATCACGGTTTGCCACTGTCTCTCACGTTATTTTGACTCAGTAATACGACTGACTATATGTTCTGATTGTTCTGCTTTATTTGCTTTCACCGATCCCTATTTGTCTTGCTAGTTATATCTGTTTGTATGTCTGCCTGTCTGTCTGTCTGTATGTGTGTCTGTCTCTCTGTCTCTCTCTCTTCGTGTAGTCTTCTGCTTTTGTTGTAGCATTTACAATGATCCGATCCCAAACATTGAATTCACTTACTGCAATTAAGTAAGTAAGTATATAAGTAAGTAAGTAAGTATATTCTTTGTCGTACCAACTGCACTTTGGTGTACATACATTCATACAGAGTATAATATTCTTATTATAAACGATCTGCGTGTGAGATTATCCGCTTCTGGAATAAAACGGTCATGTAATCTCGGTCGCAGAGTAAGGGAGCGGCTTTTTGGTGGGGGGAGTAGCCCATGGAGTACATGCCCCGGGTTTCCCAAGACCGCGGAGAAGAGGCGTAAGTCAGCAGCGATGTTCAAGTGTTGGGCTGTCTTCTGGCAGATACGGCAGACGACTCAGACGCCCCATCGCAATTAACCAGCTGAACAATGTTTAATGACAAAATCGTTTGAAGCAGTAAGTAAATGACTTTGACCTGTAATTACATTTTTGCGATAATATTTTTGCGATTACATGATTTTGCTTTAACATTCCCTTACAATATTATAACATTCTATTTCAATAACTGTAACCGAACATTTATATAGCGCCGCTCAGAAATCAGCAGCGTTCTCGACCTGCGTCAGTGCCTGCGTCAGCGAACAAGAAGAATAATTACTTATTTTAGTCTACCCGTGCGATACATTAAAGCGACTGCTACATTGTCATTTGAACCGAAATAACATGTTTAACTATGAGGTACAGCCTTTCTCAGACAGCGTTATCTAGGGCCTACACCTATAGGCCTATTTATGTTTACAAAATGCTCCGTTTCAGCTATAACTTGCACCAGTCCACCAAGTATTCAAGACGCATCACAGACAGGATTGGAATCGATGAACTCTGACGGTTTGTTCCCATATCGTTCAACTGTAAACTACGCATGTTTAGACGGACGAAAGTTTGAAGATGGTCGTACGACTAAGACAATCATCTGCATTGTCACCAACAGTTGGAATGAATCTTCTTTCTCGTGCGACTGTGAGTATTCGACTTATTATTCTAAAAATAAGTAAATATTCTTTATTTGAGCCAGACCTGCGCCCACAGTTTAAAAAGGACAGTTTAACAGGAAACAGCAATCAAAGAAAGTACGATATAGCCTATTTGTAGATAATGACATTCTTATATATAACAGTTCAAAAGTCTAACATTATGTAGTAGTATTGTTTGAGGAGAAGTATTAAGAGCGTCTTGGCATAAGACAAAGAGCACGCCATACTGTATGCATACATTCTGATTCTTCAACTCGAGTATCCTGCTAGTGTCATCGACTCGAAAATGTGTGACTTGAGCTGAGATTGAAACCATGGAGGATAACCTTGTATCAAAATACAGGAAGACAGTAGGCCGTTATTGGCGGTCGCAATTGTCTGCAACGAATTTTACAGCCGGCTACCCCAACACTTGTCTGGGAATTTCCACAATTTTTATTGTGTTACGCCCTTACAGATTCTTAATGAGTGTATACGGAATTGTACCAGTGATGCTGACAGATTTTTAGACAGACCTATGATACGGTTGAGTTGGACGCTTTAGATTTCAACGTAGGCGCTATATTAATGATCTTGTACATTCATACTACTACTACTACTACTACTAATAATAATAATAATAATAATAATAATAATAATAATAATAATAATAATAATAATAATAATAATAATAATAATAATAATAATAATAATAATAATAATAATAATAATAATTCGTTTAATTTCAAACTGACACAAACGCAGGATTATTACAAATCAGTATGAACGGATGATCACAAGTTATTACAGGAGTCGAATTTAACTGTATTCGGCAGCCATGCAAGGCGCCCATCACATCCTACATCTCATTTTACCAAACGCCATCTCGCAAATGATAGGCTAAGTGGACCTTTTGGGGGGGGGTTGCGGGAATCGATACCACTTCCTACTGCTCTTCACACCAGTGGTGTTACCACTACTCTATGCAAACCCCCCCCCCAATGTTGGGTATACGGGATTAGCCGTTTAGAAATGGTCCAAAGCGCCCTTTGCGGCATGTCACCCTGGTGAGGGTGAAGACTTGAGAAATAACAATGATTCGAGATGAGTTGATGATGATTTTAGAACTGAATGTTACTTTTATTGGTATCATAACCTTTAGCGAATACAGGCAGATTTTAATTGTCTAAATTTATTTCAGTTTAACATTCTAAGTGCTCAATGACTGAGTGAGACATCACACCTAAGTGCTCTCTATTCTACAAAGTCTATGGCTATGTCTATACAACACATGTTTCAATTCAGTTCAATGTACTAATGTACAACGTACAAGTGTAGTAATGTTGTCACCAGCAGTAACGTAATATAATGTAATTGAACATTTATATAGCGCCTCTCAAAGGTATCTACTCAGAGGCGCTCTCTGCGCTTGCCTAGATTAGACCAAATGTAATTAATAAACCAAAATATTACATCTGTTAGCAGTGGTAGATGACGGTCTGGGTTCCCGAAATTCGTTATTTTGAATATGTTTAAATATTTTAGATTGATCTATTTCGAAATACATCACTAATCGTCCTGCCTATGTCATTTGTTTTTCACAGCTATTCATCTGAATCAGAAAAATCATGTGAAAAACGTCAATGAAGCAAGTCAAGGCCACATTATAGGAATTATTGCATCCACGCTGATTGCACTTCTCCTTGTACTGTGCATTTTTATAGACTGGAAGCGGCTACAGCGGAACTCCGATCATCGTAAGAAGCGAAATAAGCGAATTGCTTTGAGAAAAAAACGATAGAGAGTAGTCAACACAGTACTATTAATTTTGTAAGCTACAGCACGGCAAGATATCGTACTGAACCTTAACATATGTTGGTCAGCATTAGAGAAGTTGTTTTAATGCACCGGTAGGCTAGGCCTGTATAACTCTTTTGCACATCACAAAAATAAAACAGTTGCTCATTGCGAAGATTAGGTTTATTTGTTACACTGGTTAAGTATGACATTTTATGCCATATTCTGTTGTCACTGTTGCAAAGACGAACCACAAAGTCGAAAGCAGTTACGGCTATAATTTAGTCATAATATTTTATTTTGCTAGTTGCAGCTTTAAAACCATTCAATTACAGTTTCTTGTACCTTTATCAATTGTCAATAAAATATTTCAACTGTGCGCTGTACAAACTTTTCTATGAGAAGATCCCACTCGCTTATCTCATTTCTGTCCATGTAATCACTCCCTTACAGTCAAATAGTCTCTCTCGTTCACACCGTTACACTTCCATTCCTCTTGCACCTTGATCACAGCATTCCGCCTTCCAGAAGCTTCTCTCTCAAGCTGCACTCATACTATTCACATTAACACGCAAGATGCTAACACGTGGTTGTTACAGCAACATATATAAGTTTATTATACGAAATAAAATCAGATCATTCGTGATATTTAGACGTGTTTCAAGTACAGAGGTGCACTGATCTAAACTGAAGTGAATAATGTTCTGCAGCGCATATGTGCTAGAGGGTGACTCGACAATTTGGCGCTGACATTTCGTCACCAGACAATTTATTTATTTTTCATCAATCCAACTTCTGTTTAAACAGCAATTTTTTCATCAATCCATATTCTATTTGAGTAAGAAGTCTGTTCATAAGTCCAGCTTCTATATTTGTAGGAATTCTTTTAATCAATCCAGCTTCTATTTAAGCAACAATTCTCTTTTATCAATCCAGCTTCTATTTAAACAACAATTTATTTTTCGTCAATCTCACTTCCATTTAAGCAAGAATCTTTTCATCAATCTCATTTCTATTTAAGCAAGAATTATTTGCATCAAACCGACTTCTTTTTAGCAAGAATTCTTTTCTTCAATCCCACTTCTACTCTACAGACGCTAAAACCCGGTTTTACCCTGGGCCTAATTGTCTGGCGCCGAATAGTACAAGCATCCAGAGGAAAACAGAGGGACATCTAAGCAGATAGCATGTCTGTTACTTAGAAAATAGCCTGTCATTTTTCTAGACTAAAAGTTACTACAGCGACAATGAAAACTACGCATAGAAAAGACTAAATATTTCTGCTTTACTAAATAAAATCTTTGCTCATTCGCAGGCAGTGTGCATTTAAGTTTTCTTTCTTCTCAGTTTCAGTTTCTTTGCAGCCCTGTCAAGTCTCTGTTTGTCCATTATAACCACCGTTACCGCCCCAATGGAGACGAATGTTATGGCTAGGATTCCCATCCACCGTGCACCGCTGGCTTCGTGGATCTCATGTTTCACTACCATTCGCTTTCCTGTAAGGCAACATAACAGGTAATGTAACATGTAACAGAATGAATGACGTAACATGTAACGTAACAGGTAACATAACGTTACAGGTAACATAACAGGTAACATACCAGGTAACATCATAGGTAGCGCAACATAATAGGTCATATAAAAGGCAATGCAACAGGCAACATACCAGATAAAATAACAGGTTACATAAGAGGCAATCTGACATAACAAGCAATTTAGCAGAACTACCGATTACACAACAAATAGCAACAATATACGCACATATTTACGTTACCTGACAGACAACAGAATAAACAATAATATAACAGAAGTAAGGTAAAATGCAACACAATGGACAACACAAACGCCAAATTACAGGAAGCACAACAGTATTAGCAGAGGTAATCTCACGGAATAAATCTCTCTCCGACGACCAACTGTCGCATATCTAATCTAATCTAAATTAATCTAATCTAATCAGTACAATTCCCGAGCAGCTTATCCTAATACTTTTAATAATATTCATTCGTGAATTCAAACTGACAAGTACGCAGGAAGATTACATGATATAGTAGTTAAAGATGATAACAACTTAAACAAGTCGAATTTGACTGCATGGCAGCCTGCAAGGCGCCCATCTGTCCTACTGCTGACTCTACAGTCGCCCCTCTAGGGAGTGGAAGGCTGAGTCAACTGTATGGGCTACTGACATGAGCACATACACATATACATGCATACATTCATACACATATTCACATACGTACATGTACACATACATACATACACCCGAATACATACATACACACATACACACATACATACGAACATATATACATACATGCATACATACATAAGTACATACATACATGCATACATATACAAATACACACATAATATATACGTATTGCGAATTACCTGTGCATTCGGAAACACCTGGTTGCCATTGACCGCTCATGCTGCAGATTACAATGAGACTGGACACTTTTGTCGGACCCTTCTCGAACCTTTGACCAAGTGGACAGCTGACATTGACTGTTGTTCCGACGGTTGTCTCCGTTGTATTTGTATTCTGTCGTAACAACGGACGACAACTCGTACCTAGAAAAATGTTACAGCTTTTTAATTAAATAGGTGAGTACTATTTAATTGAGCAAGTTAGTAGCCATGCATTCCAAACGGCTTTTCTGTTAACGCTTGTAACCTGCTTTAACGAAGC
>JACEVL010001494.1:0-28281 GCA_020284085.1 Aporrectodea caliginosa
CAAATAAATGCAACGCAGTTAAAACACAGAATACAAATAAATGCAACGCAGTTAAAACACAGAACTACAAATAAATGCAACGCAGTTAAAACACAGAATACAAATAAATGCAACGCAGTTAAAACACAGAACTACAAATAAATGCAACGCAGTTAAAATGCACAGTTAAAACACAGACTACAAATAAATGCAACGCAGTTAAAACACAGAATTAAATGCACAGTTAAAACACAGACTACAAATAAATGCAACGCAGTTACAAATAAACACAGTTTAAACACAGATTCAAAATAATGTAACGCAGTTTAAACACAGAATACAAAAAATGTAACGCAGTTTAAACACAGACTACAAATAAATGCAACGCAGTTAAAACACAGAATTCAAAATAATGCAACGCAGTTAAAACACAGACTACAAATAAATGCAACGCAGTTAAAACAGAATTCAAAATAATGTAACGCAGTTTAAACACAGAATACAAAAAATGTAACGCAGTTTAAACACAGACTACAAATAAATGCAACGCAGTTAAAACACAGAATTCAAAATAATGTAACGCAGTTTAAACACAGAATACAAAGAATGTAACGCAGTTTAAACACAGACTACAAATAAATGCAACGCAGTTAAAACACAGAATTCAAAATAATGCAACGCAGTTAAAACACAGACTACAAATAAATGCAACGCAGTTAAAACACAGAATTCAAAATAATGCAACGCAGTTAAAACACAGACTACAAATAAATGCAACGCAGTTAAATAACAGAATACAAATAAATGCAACGCAGTTTAAACACAGACTACAAATAAATGCAACGCAGTTAAAACACAGAATTCAAAATAATGCAACGCAGTTAAAACACAGACTACAAATAAATGCAACGCAGTTAAAATACAGAATTCAAAATAATGCAACGCAGTTAAAACACAGACTACAAATAAATGCAACGCAGTTAAAACACAGAATTCAAAATAATGTAACGCAGTTTAAACACAGACTACAAATAAATGCAACGCAGTTAAAACACAGAATTCAAAATAATGTAACGCAGTTTAAACACAGAATACAAAGAATGTAACGCAGTTTAAACACAGACTACAAATAAATGCAACGCAGTTAAAACACAGAATTCAAAATAATGCAACGCAGTTAAAACACAGACTACAAATAAATGCAACGCAGTTAAAACACAGAATTCAAAATAATGCAACGCAGTTAAAACACAGACTACAAATAAATGCAACGCAGTTAAATAACAGAATACAAATAAATGCAACGCAGTTTAAACACAGACTACAAATAAATGCAACGCAGTTAAAACACAGAATTCAAAATAATGCAACGCAGTTAAAACACAGACTACAAATAAATGCAACGCAGTTAAAACACAGAATACAAATAAATGCAACGCAGTTTAAACACAGACTACAAATAAATGCAACGCTGTTAAAACACAGAATTCAAAATAATGCAACGCAGTTTAAACACAGAATACAAAAAATGTAACGCAGTTAAATCACAGAATACAAAAAATGCAACGCAGTTTAAACACAGACTAGAAATAAATGCAACGCAGTTAAAACACAGACTACAAATAAATTCAACGCAGTTAAAACACAGAATACAAAAAAATGCAGCGCAGTTAAATCACAGAATACAAAAAATGTAACGCAGTTAAAAAACAGAATACAAAAAAATGCAACGCAGTTAAAACACAGAAAACAAATAAATGCAACGCAGTTAAAACACAGAATACAAATAAATGCAACGCAGTTAAAACACAGAATACAAAAAATGTAACGCAGTTAAAAAACAGAATACAAAAAAATGCAGCGCAGTTAAAACACAGAATACAAAAAAATGCAACGCAGTTAAATCACAGAATACAAAAAATGTAACGCAGTTAAAAAACAGAATACAAAAAATGCAGCGCAGTTAAAACACAGAATACAAATAAATGCAACGCAGTTAAAACACAGAATACAAATAAATGCAACGCAGTTAAAACACAGAATACAAAAAAATGCAGCGCAGTTAAATCACAGAATACAAAAAATGTAACGCAGTTAAAAAACAGAATACAAAAAAATGCAACGCAGTTAAAACACAGAAAACAAATAAATGCAACGCAGTTAAAACACAGAATACAAATAAATGCAACGCAGTTAAAACACAGAATACAAATAAATGCAACGCAGTTAAAACACAGAATACAAATAAATGCAACGCAGTTAAAACACAGAATACAAATAAATGCAACGCAGTTAAAACACAGAATACAAAGTTAAAACACAAATACAAAAAAAGCAACGCAGTTAAAACACAGAATACAAATAAATGCAACGCAGTTAAAACACAGAATTCAAAATAATGCAACGCAGTTTAAACACAGACTACAAATAAATGCAACGCAGTTAAAACACAGAATACAAAAAAATGCAACGCAGTTAAATCACAGAATACAAAAAATGCAACGCAGTTTAAACACAGACTACAAATAAATGCAACGCAGTTTAAACACAGACTACAAATAAATGCAACGCAGTTAAAACACAGAATACAAAAAAATGCAACGCAGTTAAATCACAGAATACAAAAAATGCAACGCAGTTTAAACACAGACTACAAATAAATGCAACGCAGTTAAAACACAGACTACAAATAAATGCAACGCAGTTAAAACACAGAATACAAAAAAATGCAACGCAGTTAAATCACAGAATACAAAAAATGCAACGCAGTTTAAACACAGACTAGAAATAAATGCAACGCAGTTAAAACACAGACTACAAATAAATGCAACGCAGTTAAATCACAGAATACAAATAAATGCAACGCAGTTTAAACACAGACTACAAATAAATGCAACGCAGTTAAAACACAGAATACAAAAAAATGCAACGCAGTTAAAACACAGAATACAAATAAATGCAGCGCAGTTAAAACACAGACTACAAATAAATGCAACGCAGTTAAATCACAGAATACAAATAAATGCAACGCAGTTAAAACACAGACTACAAATAAATGCAACGCAGTTAAAACACAGAATACAAAAAAATGCAACGCAGTTAAATCACAGAATACAAAAAATGCAACGCAGTTTAAACACAGACTAGAAATAAATGCAACGCAGTTAAAACACAGACTACAAATAAATGCAACGCAGTTAAAACACAGAATACAAAAAAATGCAACGCAGTTAAATCACAGAATACAAAAAATGCAACGCAGTTTAAACACAGACTAGAAATAAATGCAACGCAGTTAAAACACAGACTACAAATAAATTCAACGCAGTTAAAACACAGAATACAAAAAAATGCAGCGCAGTTAAATCACAGAATACAAAAAATGTAACGCAGTTAAAAAACAGAATACAAAAAAATGCAACGCAGTTAAAACACAGAAAACAAATAAATGCAACGCAGTTAAAACACAGAATACAAATAAATGCAACGCAGTTAAAACACAGAATACAAATAAATGCAACGCAGTTAAAACACAGAAAACAAATAAATGCAACGCAGTTAAAACACAGAATACAAATAAATGCAACGCAGTTAAAACACAGAATACAAATAAATGCAACGCAGTTAAAACACAGAATACAAATAAATGCAACGCAGTTAAAACACAGAATACAAAAAAAGCAACGCAGTTAAAACACAGAATACAAATAAATGCAACGCAGTTAAAACACAGAATACAAATAAATGCAACGCAGTTAAAACACAGAATACAAATAAATGCAACGCAGTTAAAACACAGAATAAAAAAAAGCAACGCAGTTAAAACACAGAATACAAATAAATGCAACGCAGTTAAAACACAGAATTCAAAATAATGCAACGCAGTTTAAACACAGACTACAAATAAATGCAACGCAGTTAAAACACAGAATACAAAAAAATGCAACGCAGTTAAATCACAGAATACAAAAAATGCAACGCAGTTTAAACACAGACTACAAATAAATGCAACGCAGTTTAAACACAGACTACAAATAAATGCAACGCAGTTAAAACACAGAATACAAAAAAATGCAACGCAGTTAAATCACAGAATACAAAAAATGCAACGCAGTTTAAACACAGACTAGAAATAAATGCAACGCAGTTAAAACACAGACTACAAATAAATGCAACGCAGTTAAATCACAGAATACAAATAAATGCAACGCAGTTTAAACACAGACTACAAATAAATGCAACGCAGTTAAAACACAGAATACAAAAAAATGCAACGCAGTTAAAACACAGAATACAAATAAATGCAGCGCAGTTAAAACACAGACTACAAATAAATGCAACGCAGTTAAATCACAGAATACAAATAAATGCAACGCAGTTAAAACACAGACTACAAATAAATGCAACGCAGTTAAAACACAGAATACAAAAAAATGCAACGCAGTTAAATCACAGAATACAAAAAATGCAACGCAGTTTAAACACAGACTAGAAATAAATGCAACGCAGTTAAAACACAGACTACAAAAAAATGCAGCGCAGTTAATTCACAGAATACAAAAAATGTAACGCAGTTAAAAAACAGAATACAAAAAATGCAGCGCAGTTAAAACACAGAATACAAATAAATGCAACGCAGTTAAAACACAGAATACAAAAAAATGCAACGCAGTTAAATCACAGAATACAAAAAATGCAACGCAGTTTAAACACAGACTAGAAATAAATGCAACGCAGTTAAAACACAGACTACAAATAAATTCAACGCAGTTAAAACACAGAATACAAAAAAATGCAGCGCAGTTAAATCACAGAATACAAAAAATGCAACGCAGTTTAAACACAGACTAGAAATAAATGCAACGCAGTTAAAACACAGACTACAAAAAAATGCAGCGCAGTTAATTCACAGAATACAAAAAATGTAACGCAGTTAAAAAACAGAATACAAAAAATGCAGCGCAGTTAAAACACAGAATACAAATAAATGCAACGCAGTTAAAACACAGAATACAAAAAAATGCAACGCAGTTAAAACACAGAATACAAATAAATGCAACGCAGTTAAAACACAGAATACAAATAAATGCAACGCAGTTAAAACACAGAATACAAATAAATGCAACGCAGTTAAAACACAGAATAAAAAAAAGCAACGCAGTTAAAACACAGAATACAAATAAATGCAACGCAGTTAAAACACAGAATTCAAAATAATGCAACGCAGTTTAAACACAGACTACAAATAAATGCAACGCAGTTAAAACACAGAATACAAAAAAATGCAACGCAGTTAAATCACAGAATACAAAAAATGCAACGCAGTTTAAACACAGACTACAAATAAATGCAACGCAGTTTAAACACAGACTACAAATAAATGCAACGCAGTTAAAACACAGAATACAAAAAAATGCAGCGCAGTTAAATCACAGAATACAAAAAATGCAACGCAGTTTAAACACAGACTACAAATAAATGCAACGCAGTTAAAACACAGACTACAAATAAATGCAACGCAGTTAAAACACAGAATACAAAAAAATGCAACGCAGTTAAATCACAGAATACAAAAAATGCAACGCAGTTTAAACACAGACTAGAAATAAATGCAACGCAGTTAAAACACAGACTACAAATAAATGCAACGCAGTTAAAACACAGAATACAAAAAAATGCAGCGCAGTTAAATCACAGAATACAAAAAATGTAACGCAGTTAAAAAACAGAATACAAAAAATGCAGCGCAGTTAAAACACAGAATCTGATTCTGAGCGTTGGCAGTCGACAGTGTCCTTTGAATACTGCTAATGACTTTGGAGTAAGTAAGTAAGTATATCCTTTATTGAGAAACCAGCTGCTAACCGCATTTTGGTGTACACAGATCATCAACTACCCAAAATAAAATAAAGTATGAAGCATCCGTATGACAAATGTTTTACGAGATTCTATCTGACTTTTATAATAACGCTATGGCACATGGCCAGGTTACACTCCTAGCTCTTTCGATGTTGGCTCTGCCTTTGATTCTGTCGACCACTCCATCCTTCTTCAGCGCCTCTCTACTTCCTTTGGTTGGCCATCCATAGAATGGCTTCGAACTTTTCTATCTGAACGCACAAACTGTGCGGTTGTTGGCTCCTCTAGGTCCCTCTGGGTCCCCGCCCCTTTTGGTGTGCCCCAGGGTTCCTAGATCCTAGGTCCTAGGTCCTCTTTTGTATCGTCTCTATACGGCTGATTTCTGTCCTCTGCTGACGTCTCAGGAGCTTCTGCACTAGCTCTTTGCGGATGATGTCCAAGCTTACATCCACTCCCATCCATTTAGACTCAGTTGTTACTGTGCGACAGATGTGTCTAACCATAGATGTCCTTTCCTCTTGGATGGTTACAAATCGACTTCTCTTAAATCCCTCCAAGACTCAGTTTAGTTGGCTAGGTGGCCGTCGGCAACTAGATATTAGGCCTATTGATTTGCTCCAGCTTGCTCGGGTCTTTCCGGAGATAACTTTCTCCCTCACGGTTCGTGACCTGGGCCTCACCCTTGACCAAGAACTTAGTCTTTCTCAACGTGTGAACTTGATCTCTCGAAGCTGTCATTACCAGCTTCGCCAGCTCCGAGTGGTTTCTCGTTCTCTTTCTCAAGACGCATTAGTGGTTCTTGAGCATGCTTTAGTTACTAGTCGAATTGACCACTGTTGCTCGATCTTCGTTGGCCTCCCTCTTGGGGTTCTCGAGCGACTAGATCGAGTTCTCCTTTCGGCTGCTCGGCTCATTGTGCGAATTCCCTAATTCGGCCTCTGTTTCTGCCTACATGCGGGAGGTGTTGCACCTGTGGCCCAACGGATCTCATACCGTATTGCTGCTTTGATTTGACGCTGCATCCTTGGCTGTGCTCCATCTTACCTGTGCGACCTCTGCCGCCCAGTGTCCGACGTTGTAGCGCGACGGGCGCTTCGCTCCGCGACGACGGGGCAACTTCTAGTTCCATGGGCTCGCTTGACTGCTAGGCAGCGCCGAGCTTTCTCAGTTGCACGCGCCTCTATCTGGAATGACCTTTTGTCAGAACTGCGTTTACTACCTATGACAAACAAACTTACTGGGTTTTATAAATTACCCTAGTGTTTTTTCTTTTGCCGTGGCTGGACTGGGAAGCGCTCCAGAATGAATGAATGAATGAATGAATGAATGAATGAATGAATGAATGAATGAATGAATGAATGAATGAATGAATGAATGAATGAATGAATGAATGAATGAGAGTTTGCCTTAGGTATTATTCTATTGTGGGTTCTGGGGCGTAACGGGTATGAAACAGTTTTCACGGGAGGCAGTAGCTGATGTAATACATGTGAAGGGTTTCTGATGATGGCAGAAAGGAGGTTGCAGTCTGCTTTTGGCAAAGTTGCTCGAAAGTTTGGTACTATAATTATAGGATTCCGGTAGATATTATATTCATGTATGCCTAATCACAAAACTAACTACTAGTCAATTTCTATCACGTTTTAACCCAAGCATTACAACTTAACTTACAATAATTATCTAAACATGAGATAATATTGTGTTGTTATAGAGACATCATACACTGGGTAACGCAGAAACATAGGCTGACATAATTGTGGCCAATGAGTTTCAGACTCTATCCCGTTTTTGCTGAAATTTTATTTTAGCTTCATTTTCATTTATCTTACACTGTTTGATGCTGGAATAGCTGTCACCTTAATTTTTTATTTATTTCAAGAAATTTCGTTAAATTTTTTATTTTGTTCCTATGTTCCAATATTGGAAAACTGGACACAAGTGGCACTAAACAATAGCATAATCTATGCCGAAACAACCAAGTACAGCAATGATTATAATTATTTCAAGTGATGTAACCAAGCACAAGTGTTCTAGCTGCGATCACAGTGCTGTAAACTTATAAGAAGAGTGGAGGTCCATATGCAGTATAGTTGTGCCTTAGTTCAAACAGTGAACAGAAAAATATTCCAAAAATGATCATTTCCATGCAAACAAGTAGAGTAAGAAAATTCTCGTGGAATATTTTGAAGGTTTGGCATTGCATTTATTACACATTTTATGTTCTTTTGGCATGGAGTGCAACTGTTCTGATTGACTGCAGGTGATGAAAATCGATGTTTGACTGCAGGTGTTGAAGAGTGATAAGTAAGTCTATGACCAAACCAAACAGGTGTCGGTACATGATGTTCCAAGCTTTGTGGATTTTGGTCATTTCTACTCTTTTGAATACCTCTTCGTTTCCTACCTTCTGAATCCATCCTATCCTCAGAATTTTCTGTAACATTTTCTCTCGAATGTTAACACTCTCCTTAGCGAATCTATTGTTAGCACCCATGTCTCGCAACCATACATCATACTGCTGAACACACGTGTCTTTAATGATCCCATCTTGGATTTAGTGCTGATTGTACTGCTCTTTCAGATCTTGTCCATTGCTTTCAACACCGCTGTTCCCTTGGCTATTCGTATCTTTATTTCGTTTCTGCAATCTAGGTCATAAGTCATATTGCTTCCAAAAGTAAGTAAATCTCTCTAGATTCTCCAGCTGTACTCCTTCCACAACAATTCGCTGGATGATATCTTTGTCGCCAAATCTAATCGTTTTTCCCTTATAAAAGTTCATGAACAATCCATATGAACTTTCATATGGCTGCTATTCCCTTCAAACTTTGCTTTTGTAACCAGGACAATGACATTTTGTAATTTTACCTGTTTCTAATGCAAGCACGAGTGAATTTTCGTCTTTTCCATAATTTAAAGTCAGAAAAGTATTAAAAATGACTATTATTCCCCACAAACTCTGTGACCAGGACAGTGATATTCTGAAAGTTTCCTATATGCCCGAGCATTCTAGATAAATCCAGAAAGTGCTAGAACTTCTTAAAAATTTAGAGGATATTCTAGAACGTCTGAGAACCTTCTTGAAATATAAATAGCAGTCGGCCTATTAACCCTTTGGAGGTGAGGTGAAGCATTGTAACGTTTCAGGTGAGGTGGGGTCTGACATACCCCAATACATATAATTACTTGCAAGTCGCAATATCAACTACATAACATAAATTGTGAGCTAAACTATAGATATGTAACCAATTATCGGCTACACTGGTGATTTTCAGGAACAAATAACAGTTTTCAATCATAATTGATATGGCCAGCGTGGTGACGCTCAAAATCAAAGCGGCCCTTTGCAATGGCATCTTCGTGGTCCTCGAAACATGTAACATTTGGGAACACGTGACATAATACCCGTAATAATGGATCAAATTTGCATCGATGCAACACTATATGCAGTAATATCTTATAATCGCACAATTTTTTCGGCACTGTGCCGTTACTTTTTTTTATTCATTAAAATAAATATGTATACGAAAAATTATAATTTCACTTTAATATGCAAGAAATAAAAACAATGGCGTCCAAAAGTACCTGAAAGTGTCCTAAAGTGTCCGTATTTCACATTCACTAAGGTAGACAAAATAATCCAAGCTGGTTCTACAGTTTCCGTAGAAAAAGCAGCGTTGAATAGCTATGGGGTTTGTCATACCCCACCTCACCTCCAAAGGGTTAATGCAGTGACCTTATGGCCTTATTTTTCGTATCTATTCCTTCGGAATGGCTACGGATTAACCGTCATCGGAAAAGTGCAGGAAGTCAGAGAGCGAAGAATACGTTAGTGATCCAAATTATTAATTTTCGAGCTGAGCAGAGAAACGCATTCTATCCCAACCAGCTAAACCTCAACGACTTGATCAGAGATCTTGGTCTCACTAAGTCCCATGCAGAGCTTCTGACGTCTAGGCTCAAGCATTGGAACTTCTTGGATGAAAATGTGCAAGTCGCAGACAGTGTTATTTAAGCCAACTAAAACTTAAAGTAACTTTATCATTAACTGAAAAGTTCTATTTCAGTTAACTGAAATTAAAACTAAAACTGAAAAGTTATGAAAACTGTAACTGAAAATAAACTGAAAAGTACAAAACTAAAACTAAACTTGAAAGTTGAAACTGAATTAATTTTTTCTGTGTGGCGCACAAGCCGAGTGGTGGACATGTCTGCAACAGTTAGCGGCGAGTGCTCAAACTGCAGGTCAGTAGCATAAAAGAATGAATTTAATCAGATTCGTTGTTCTTGCTGATCAAAATGAATGTCATTAATAAAAATGGCATTTAATTGTTTCAGTTGAATGTTTACAGAACTAAATTAAAACTGAAAAGTTTTGAAACATGAAACTAAAACTAAAACTGAAAAGATTTGAAAACTAAAACTAAAACTAAACTGGAAAATTGAAAGCAAAACTAAAATTGAAACTGAAAAGCTGAAAACTGAAACTTAAATAACACTGGTCGCAGATCAGAGGAAGCAAAGATCAGAGCTGGTGTCTTCATTGAACCAAAGATAAAGAAGATCTTGAAGTGCAACGAATTCCGCAGTAAGCTCATTGGGAAGGAGAAAGCGGCTTGGAAGAGCTTGAGTGCAGTGCTTATGGCAGTAGCGTAGCGAGGGGAGCATGTAATGTAAATCTTCGAAAATTTCTCAGCGCCTACAAAAGCCACGTCAGGGAGACCAGCTTATCCACAGGCGCTATATCAAATCAAGTCCGCAATAGCCAAACTCCTGCGTTCGTTCAGTTGCCAGGTCAAAACCGAGAAGGTCAACCGAGGTCAAACTGCTACTATGGTACCTCTATACTAGAACAGTTTACATGCACGGTGTCATCTCCATGATAACACACCAACTCCACGAAATGCCCACAACCCACCCGTAATTATGTACACTTGGTAGCTCTCAACTTTCTAAAGGCGTTTGAAACGGTGCGACATACTTACTTGCCTATTGCGTAGACCTACTGTTACAGTACACCTTAACACCACAAAGCGTCGACTCTAGCAAAAGCCTTTCTAACTAGGATCTTGTCGAACAACGATGTCACGCAACGCAACTCATCTCATATCCCTAATCAACGGTATTACTAAGCATTTATCAGGCGTCGACTCTCTTCAAAGCTCTGGGCAGTCACCGTGTTATATGCGATCTCGTGCATTCACAAACGCTGACCGATGGCTCCATGCACTGCACGCCCCAACCTACCTGTACTCTGAATTTGACAAATCAACATGTTATGAGTTGTAAACAAGAAAGTGTTATGGACACGGTACGCTAGCAACCGCCGTAAATATAGACACAAGCCAGAGTAAGAAACAGGATATCAGTAACTCTTCATTGTTTTCGATGCCTCTCGTGGCTGGTTTCAGGTACTGCTGCTCCCTCTCATTCTTTTCCACTCAACCACGTCCTCTTAGATCTTGCTGAATTTATCTATGGAGCAGTTAAATGGTGTGACGTCCATTCAGCTTGACATCCCTGACATGTCCGTATATGCTACATAAACCAATTTCGTTCTGTTAGGCTTTTCAGAAGCACTGTGCAGATGCCAGATAATTAGTACCCATACATGCATGCATACATGCACGCAAATACATACATACACATAGTCACACACATACATACATATAATACACACAAACATACATCAATAGATGCATGCAAACACGCACATGCATGCATACATACATGCATACATACATATACACACTCACATACACACATACATACACACATACATACATCAATAGATATATGCAAACACACGCATGTATACATGCATACATATACAAATACATGCGTACAAAAATACAAACACACATACACACATACATGCATACATGGGAAGCCGATCACAGTAAAGTAGAACACGTGGAGATGGAATGGAAATAATTGCCGGTGTCACGAAATAGAGTATCCCCCATACATGCGTATCCCCCCTTAGCGAAATGGAGTATTCGGTTTAGTTTGCATTTTTGGCGGTTTCTAAGTGTATTCAGTATAATAGATCAGGACATGCTTGGATTTATTGTACACGTAAAATATTTTAAGTTGCGTATCTTTAGTTTGTACGTCGACCTGAAATTAATTTACTTCGTTTTTGGTGATTTTGACTGGATTTTCGTCTTGGCTTTCGTGACGCGTATGACGATGGGGGGATAGAATGGTTTATCCCCCGGATACTCTAAACCGGTTTATTCCATCCGGGGGGATAAATTCATACATCCCCCGGACAGTCTTAGGACGGATATTCTATTTCGTGATACCGAACCGTCCGACACAGATGGGAAAGAATGGATGGAGCAAACAAAAAATAGGCCAGGACATGTTCAATTTTTAATTTCAGAAGCTGCAATACAAAGCCAGATGGATATATAGTAGATTCGTTTATTGAAAACCCAGACAAAACGCAACAAGTTGAAAGTTTTAGGCTACAGGAAATGAGGCTCCATGCTTAGGTGTATCTACATGTATGTCCAATTATTTAGCCCAGATAATTAATAGATGCTTTAATACGTCATGCGTGGAATAAAGTATCTATCGTCCTTGTTTAGAAGGGCGAATGGGTGCGTTCTTAATCGTATGGAGTCACGTGAGGTCTCGGGCACAGCCTACGTAGGACATGGTGCACGCTGCCAATCATCGCACCGCACAGTAGGCTACATCACCTGCCCTGCTCGCTAAGTTGGCCAAATTCGGACCTCAGGCGGGAGCAGCACCGCGCTCGCGACTCTGAGCATGAACGTCTCCATACGCCCCCCCGATCCCCCAGACACGCACACCCACCAAGCAGGGTGTTGCGTACATCACACTCTCGCTACTGAAGTGCAAAGTGTTATCTCGTGTAATGATGAATCTGTTCGGATTCCATGCGCTCGCAGGGTTCTCATAACGTAATCGTAATCGTAAACTCTTAACTTCTTAGTAATCAAGCGCAGGGCACCAGCTTATTCACTAGCGTACAGGGAAGCAGAGCATGAACCCAGTCGTATCCAGTATAATAATAATGTTCAGATTATTGATCTACTCTTTCGGAAGCAGTCGGCATGTAGTAAATTATATTGACTTTGTAATATAATAGCAATGCAGGGAATCAGGGATTATAGTAGACTGAACTGAGGCATAGAAAGCCTCGTGTATAATTATTTTCCAGCTTTTGTGGTATTGGAAATATATCCAGCTATTTGCAACGTTAACGTTAATTTGCCCGATCACAGTATATGGATTATCTTCATCTCTTGTCGTATGTCTTCCTTCTATAGGCCTACCTGAGACGAAATACTCAGCCAATTGCATTATCTGCATACAGTAAATAGAGATACCAGTTCTTCATGCTTCATGATGCAGTAGGGCTTTGTTGTGCAGAGGATCTGAAAGACACTGGGAGGGCCACCGTATGTATGTGTATGTATGTATGTATGTATGTATGTATGTATGTATGTATGTATGTATGTACATGATGTATGTATGTATAGTATGTATGTGTATGAATGTATGTATGGATGCATGTATGTATGCATGTATGTATGACTTGTATGTATGTATTTATGCACAGTACGTGTATGCATGTATATATGTATGTATGTATGCATTTATGTATGTATGTATATATGTATTTATGTACATGTATGTATGTATGTGTATGTATGTATGTATGCATATATATGTATGTATGTATGTATGTATGTATGTATGTATGTATGCATGTGGTATGTATGCATGTATGTATTTATGCACAATATGTGTGTTTAATGTATGTATTTATGCATGTATTTATGTATGTATGTATGCATGTATATATGAATGTATGTATGTATTAAAGTGGTCGCATCTCTAATGGAAATTTTCAACTGAAGTTGTTTACTTTCTCCAACGCAAGAGTGTGTGAACAGTGGCTGGAGGCTTTAAAAGAGAATGATCTGGAAGACAAGTAGGACTGGAACCAAGGTAGAGCCCACCCTCTACACTGTATCCACAATTCTTCCTTAAGTCCACGAGCATCGGGCATGCGTATCGCTTCCCCTATTAGATCGTGCAGACAGGTGTGGCTACAACCTAATTGTGCGTAACGTCCTGTCATTAGAAAACTCTAATTAGCTGCTTATTAACATTTCTTCACAATGGTCTCAGGAATAATATTCGACCAAACTAATTGCAAACGACACACAGACGCTGTTCCTAACCATTTGGCGAATAGAAGAAGAGCAGTCGCTTAAGACAGTCCTGAAAGGCAACCATTTGTTTTAATGAGGCAGAACGAGTTCTAGACTGGTGACTGGAGGTAAGGAGGTAAGGAGGAAGCGAGACGGTTAGAGATAGGAAGAGCGATAGACAGGGAGGGAAGGAAAGACAGAGAGAGAAAGAGTTAGACATCAATGGGAGGAGGAAGGTTCAGACGGAGGTAAATACAAGGGGAAGAGCAGGAATGCGTACAGTAGGGAGTTAAGGCAGAAGGAAGAATGGGAGGTAAGGAGAGGCAGCGAGGCTGAGAAGAGAGGTAGGATGGATGGATGATGTGAGGTGGGTACATGTAGGCATGGCGTTAGGCATGGCGAAGAGTCAGGTTGACAGGAAGAGAAGAAAGAAGAAGGGAAAGCATGGAGCAGGCAGATGTTGAGAGAGGGATGAATTGAGTAATGTAGGGAGGAGGCCAAAGGCAGCGATAGGAAAGCGTAATGATTTTCCTTAGAAGATCTATTTTCTCGAACTAGCGCGCAATGCGCAGAGGCCAATAACATTCGCACTACACAGAGTATACAACAGGGTGGGTGCTTCAATAGAAATCGGTGTTTAAAGTCGTTGTGGGTCGCGAATATCGAAATTTAATAGTCAGGAAATTCACCAGGGAGACAAAATATACGAGACGTGCGAGACAGAGACCAGCGATTTAAACGAATGCAGAATATGCAATAAGATATATAGGTCTAAGACTCTAAGGGAAGTTTTGCTACATGTAAGTTATTCAATGATCGTGCAAGTTGCATAATAGTCGGACAGAGATCCTCTGGGTTAAAATTACCCCAAGTTGCGGAATATAAAAGTGATATAGCCGTGATTCGTGTATAATTATATGATAGCGATTTTTGGGGGTCAGAATTTCAATTCAATTCAATTCTTTATTGAAGCCATTAAAGTGAAACAAAGGTAACATGATTATTTTCGATTGTTCGCATCACAACACAGTAGCAGCAAGATTAGTTTTCATCACTAGCCACAAAAGGGAACCCCGAAAGGACAATAGTCCCGCTAGCTAGGGTCACCTAAGTTACTATTAACGCAGTACATGATAACAACAGGAAGGACTTAGAGTCAATATTCAGTTTCAAACCAAAAAGAGCTATTGCAAAAAACATAAACCTTAACTACATACAAACTAAACCAAAAAAAACTTAACTAGAATCAAACCAAACCAAGCAGATATTGGTTACCCTTACCAAATAGGTTAAACATAGCAAACATGAATACATTTAAATACAAGGAAGGGCGAGAAAAGCAAGAATTAAACAGAATGAAAAGAGAACACAAAAATTAAAACAAAATTTAAAAAAAAACCACGTAGTTCATGTAGAACACTAGCAAATCAAAGAATTAGACAAGTTGTGATTCCAGTAGTATTTTGCGCAGTGACTTTTTGAATAAGTAAAGGTTAGGCAGTTTGCGAATATCTAAAGACAGACTGTTCCACGCAGCTGGGCCAGTGCATTTTATCGAAAAGAGACGCGAATTTGTACGAGCAAATCCTGTACGATAATCATCTCTGGCTCTGGTGTAGTGAGCATGTACGTCAGACACACAGGGGAAATAGTCTTTGAAGGCAGGTGGTAATAAATTATTGGTAAAGCGGAACATAAATTCACATATTTGCGATTTATTAATTTGATCAATTTTAAGACACGAAGATCTTGAAATATCTGTCTCGTGTGGAGCTGTATGGAGCGCCAGCGATAATACGAGCCGCTCTCTTCTGTAGTATATGCAACCTCGTCAATCTGGTCTGGTAATTAGAGGCCCATACGATGTTGCAATAGACCAAGTAAGGTTGGATGAGGGAATAGTATAAGTTGGAAATAATATTTCGTGGTAGCAAGTAAGATATTCGAGATAATATCCCCACATTCTTAGCTATTTTATTAGATATGTGGGCTATATGCTCCTTCCAGGTTAAGTGTCCGTCAACGTAAACACGGTCATCCGTAAGTAAGTACCTATGTTGGAAACTTTCAATTTTACAAACTATTTTTTAAGATTCAATTTCTTTGCTTTTGCTGCATCAATTTAAATCGTATTTTGCAGATTTATTCGAAAGTGTTGTAGGATACTGCATATATAATTTTATTGCTTTTAGTTTAACCTTCAATCAGTTATTGACAAACGTTTAGGGTCCACTTTTCATCGGGACTCAGTGTGTAGCCTATATATATATATATATATATATATATATATATATATATATATATATATTATATATATATATATATATATATATATAATCGGTGTTTATTATTAATTCAAACTGACACAACGCAATATGACTACAAGTCATAGTATGAACGGATGATTGCAAGTTATTACAGCCGTCGAATTTAACTTAATGGCAGCCGTGCAAGGCGCCAATCTGTTCTACTGCTCATTTTACCAACGCCACCTAGCGAATGGAAGGCTGAGTGGACCTTTGGGAGGGTAGCGGGAATCGATCCCGCGTCCATGCTGATCTGCTGCTCTGAATGACCCGCAGAAATAAGCTTGCTGCTTTCATGACTGCTTGAAACATGCGCCTGTTCAGAGGCCACTTGGATCGTTGGTTCGCCTTCTTTGTCATTTCGCTTAATTGTTTTATCTAAATGCAGAATTTGCTCAGTAGTTGCTGACGTGATGCAGTTTACTGGCGCTAATTTAGCGTATCGGACTCTTTTCTTTCTTCTGAAGTGGAGCTTCTCGGTGTACGGTTTAGTATAGGACTATACGGACATATAATTATTACTAAGCCGTCTGCAGCTGGGTGCTTATGCCCGGCGAGGAAGTAGCGACGCTGGGCTTGGAAGTGGATCCGACCGTTAGTAACTGGTGGCGCTTCATCGATCTACCGACCAGCAAGCGACGAATACCAGAATACGGGCATCAGACTATTCAAAGGAGAGTCTGACATGAATCATCTTCCACAAGTGATGGACTGCTGGGTGGAGGTGTTGTCATTAATCGCAGGCACTGCCTCCTACCGTTGCTTCGCATAGCCCACGTGTCACGCTGTCGGGCATAATATATCTGGCTTTATACGGTAGGAATTGCACTGGCTGCCAATGGAAAAACGCATTGAGTTTAAGATCCTAATGCTTATGCGCAACTGTCAAGCCCCAGTCTATCTTAGGGAGCTTTGTGTGCATGTGTTATCCATACCAGGTCGTAGATTCCTTCGCTCTGCCACTCAAGGCGACCTGGTTGTCCCTATGGCTCGAACTTCTACGGTGCTTCATAAGAGCTTTGCTGTGGTCGGTCCATCTTTCTGGAATAGGTTGCCTAGCAACCTCCGTAATGAGCTACTTGGTCTTTCCTTGCCCCTTTTCCGCAGGCGTTTGAAAACCATTCTTTTCGATAGTGGTTTGGTGTTGTCAGGTCGGGAGCGCCTCTGAGGAGTATTTCTTGAAGTGGCGCTATATAAATTTACGATGACGATTACGATACGATATAAAAAGTTTAACAGAAGTCGAATTTAACTGTATGGCAACAATGCAAGGCGCACATCTATCTTACTCCTCAGTTTACAGTCGCCATCTAGCGAATTCAAGAAGATATATCAGCGTCACCTTTCTGCAAAGCAGACAATTATAAGTAGTATTAAACCCAAAAGGTGAATATAGGTACAAGCTTGTGTTTAAAAAGGCAGATTTCGATCGTATTTAGACTAAAGTGGAGAATCACAAACATCTTATCCTAAAATTAGTGTAACTCTTTTTAAATGACCGTGTAGAGGTCCAAGCGATAATGCCGTTCACACTACACGATCACTATATATTTTGCTCTAGTCCTCCACTTCATACTAAGCTGAGAAACTCTTCGAAGCTACGCATTCATTGCGATTATAGATTCCCCGCGTTTCGTCATTGTTGCACAGCTATGGGTCAAAGCGTCATTCGAATGCGTTCACATTGCAAGTTTACAAATGACCATGCATATTGAGCGAAACTATCAAGATATTCATATAAGAAATAGTTGGTTCTTTGGTAAAACTTCTTTCTTGAACAGAACGTCGTTAGGCCATTTGGTCCAATCTGCGCCTAATTTCTTCTCCGTTCTTGGATCATAGACATCGTAACCTCTTTGATAGAAAAATTCCAGAAAGCGATCAACTCTTCGCAGTCCATCTACCGTCTTTCCGTAGTTCTTAGGATAGAGAACCCATTCCATCTGGATCATCACAACATCGATTTCGTCGAAGAACTTTCCAGCACTTTTCCTCTGGAAAATCTTGATTTCGGCTTCCTGTGTATCGATTTTGATGAACGCTTTCTTGTGTCTTATAAATGGTATTAGTTTGTTGAGTACAGTCACTTTAGCCGACAGACATCCAGGACAGGATCCGCTACCTGCCATAAACGTATCGCCTCTATTTAATGCATCAAACTTAAGAAAAGTGGTCGATTCCTCATTGGAAAGAGCATAGTGAAAGATATCGATATTATTTTCTATTCGTCCGAGATGAACGGACTTGGCCAATCGTCGCACAGTGTCCTTGTTAGGTTCAACTGAGACAACGTGAATACCGGAATGTGCAATTGGCAGCGAATATGTTCCAAGGTTTGCACCAAGGTCTACAAATGACATGTCGGGATTGATGGAAAAGATCTTCAGTATCTTCTGAACTAGGGGTGACTCATAGTAGCCACCAGCAACGACCCGTTTTGATATGTGAATGTCGTCCTCTGGATTGTAGACACACATCGGGAATCTGAGATTTCCGACTGTTGCATTCACACAGTTGATATCGGACTGATTAACAAACTTCGCTGGTTCGAGTACTTGTAAGCCCAACTGTTTCTTTCTGTTGATGTTGAATGTTTCCTCCGAAGACTTGAAACCGAGAACATTGCTTAGTGGAGACAAGTGAAGGATTGGAAGGCTGCACAGTAGAACGACTGTCATGCAAATAAGGAGAAGGATTCGACAGGTGAACATCGACGTCAAGTTCATCGCATACATCGCTATTGTTTAAATAAAATCAAACATTTATGTTATTTTCAAGCTTCAATTGACCTAGATCTACCAGGTGTATCCTACGTCGTTCTATGAAGTCTCAAAAGACTAGTGGTTTGTAACTGGGGTTCCGCGGAACCATAGTTTCCGCGGAGTCTTAGGTTGCGTGAGTGTCGGCAAGAGGTTCCACTACAGTTCAGCATAACATTTAGAAACACCTGTTCATTTCTCAAAAGATACAATGAACAGAATTCTTCAAGGTTTTCAGTTATTCTTGCTAGACACGATTCTATGTCAAAATAAATGGCATAATTAATACGTTATTACCCAGCCATACAAGTTACAATTATATTTATATCTAGAAAAATTGGACGGATTAATCGTTATTGGTCCATTTTGTGAGGTTCCGTCACTACTACTATTATGGACTAATACAAGCTTCTTTGTGTATAATATTGGCTCATTTATTACATGCATCTGGAAACATAATTTCAGAAAGGCTTAGCATCTTCTCAAAGGTATGTTGTTTCTGGGACACGTTGTGTCTTTGACCGGCATTTATTTACAGTAGCTAATACTCTATCTGGAACGTCTACCCCTAATTTTAATTGCAAAAATATGACATTATATATAATTTGCCACTTCAAACTGGTGGGTCAGACATAGGCAAAGCTTCTGGACTGAGCTGTAGCATATGCATCCGAGATTCAGTCAACAGTTCATGGGGCAGCCGACCGAAGTGTTGCCTTTGAAGGGTGCCTTCACGTTCGCAACTCATTAACTGCAGATATATCCTTCACTCTAAACAGAACACTTACCTCTTTCAATCTGTCCATCTAATTCCCAATGTTTTCTGTTTCACAGCTTCAATGTTACTTCTGAGCAGTGTAGGAACGACTTAAAATTAATTTCAGCGGCATAATATGAGATTGATTAAAGCAAAGCACAGAATTTAACTTTTGATTTGTTGGGCTAGGTTAAGTGAAATTTGGTTAGATTATAATTATTGTAATAGGTTCGATTACTTCACGTTGGTTTATGGTTAGGCTGGCTAAAGTTTGATTATGTTATGCTAGTTTAGAGAAAAGTGAGATCTGAATCATCTAACCAACTTTGCGGATGGCCTTAGCATGGTCAGAATATTGCACAGCGGTGCAAAATATTAGCCAACCAAGGTTTGATCAGCGTTTCAATGGTATTAGGGTCACTCAATTAGATATAAAACTGTCAGCGAATAGCGAGGTGTGATCAGCATCTCAATGGTATCAGAGGTATTCAGGGTCATTTAATTGGATATCAAACTGTCAGCAAATAGCGGGTGTGATCAGCATCTCAATGGTATTAGTGTAATTTAATTAGATATAAAACTGTCAGCGAATAGCGGAGTGTATTGTATTTGTTAATTTATATAGCGCCGCTCTCAGCAGTGGCCATTCAGTAGGGATCCCAGTGCGAGAACCCCTAGAGAAGAAGGTTTTGAGTAGGGAGAAGGCTGTAGGAAGAGACCCAGAATGAATGGTAGCACGTAGAGAGGAAGGAAGGGCATTACATAGGGAGGGCCCAATAGTGGCAAACGATCTAGTTTGAGCCATAGTGGTCCTAACTCCTAGAACAAAAAGTGTATGCCTGACCAAGGAGCGGAGAGGTCAATGAGAAATTAAAGAGAGGGCGGAGCGAATGGGATCCCTAAGATATATATAGGAGCAATGCCAAATTTGGACTCAAGGACTAGGGCAAGAACTTTGACCTGAATTCGGGCTGTGACAGGAAGCCAGTTTAATTGATTGATCATAAACGAGGAGATATGGGAGAGTTTAGGAAGGCGAGAAATCAATCTGGCAGCTGCATTTAGAACTGACTGGATAGGGGGCAGGCTGACCTTGGAAAGGTCTATAAGAACAGAATTGCAATAGTCAATCCTAGAACAGACAAATGCATGGACTATTGAAGTCAAGGTGGATGATCATATTATATATATATATATATATATATATGTATATATGTATGTGAATACGCCTGAGTTGAAAGTAGGGGTGTGATCAGCATCTCAATGGTATTAGACAGCGAATAGTATGTAGTCAATTTCTTATGCATGCATAATTTAGTTTTACAATAATACGCATAATAATATACATTTGATGAGGCGCAGAGGTTGTGAAATTCTGTATGATGGAGCGAAACATTAGGTCTACTACACTCAAACGCCTGACTGGTTCATTGAGCGCTTCCTGTAAAGTCTTTGCTACGTGGATTTTGACACTGGCTGCGTTTGATGGCCCTGCGGAGCCATATGGAACACGGACTATCTAGCTATTTTGCAAACAATTCCAAAACCAGACGTTTATATATATGGGGGGCGAGGCCCGGTGGCGCGTTGGATAACAGCTGGCGTAGAGAGCGAGAGGTACCGAGTTCGAGCCCCGTAGGGCGGATATGCCTTGTAGGCTGCTATTACCGCCGTGTATTGCAGGCTGTCTGTTCTGTTAGTAGTTAACTAGTTAAGATTGTTTCAATTGCATAACATGTAAATGTACAGCGCAGTGCGTTTGTCAGGCGCTTAATTAAAGAAAAGATATTATTATTATTATTATTATTTTTATTATTATTATTATTATTATTATTATTATTATTATTATTATTATTCTTATTATTGTTTTTTTACATCAATAGACAAGGATGCTGTAGCTGTCGTCTAAAATTAACGTCATAGCATGCCGTTAGTGTCACATCTTCCTTTATTATTATTATTATTATTATTATTATTATTATTATTATTATTATTATTATTATTTTTTTTTTTTTTTTTTTTTTAAATTTACCCGAGGTATCAAGGATCCCTCAGGTGGCCTAAAAAGTCCGGAGACTGCTGGACTTATTATTATTATTATTATTATTATTATTATTATTATTATTATTATTATTATTATCATCATCATCATCATCATCATCATCATCATCATCATCATCATCATCATCATCATCATCATCATCATCATCATCATCATCATCATCATCATCATCATCATCATCATCATCATCATCATCATTATTATTATTATTATTATTATTATTATCATCATCATCATCATCATCATCATCATCATCATCATCATCATCATCATCATCATCATCATTATCATTATCATTATTATTATTATTATTATTATTATTATTATTATTATTATTATTATTATTATTATTATTATTATTATTATTATTATTATCATTATTATTATTATAAAATCAGAGTTCTTAAAATCATGGTTCTTAAATCATGGTTCTAGGGCCTCATCGAACCCAGGCACGCGATAGCGTTAAACCGCTGGATTGTAACTGAAATCTTTTGGAACAGGAAGAAAGTTTCTTGAAGATCTTCCGTTGTTCTTGTCAATCGTCGGCCGAGTTCCAAGATGAAGGCCAGGCCTTCGTGGTCCATAGGCCCCATCGTTTCTATCGCGATAGGGGTAAAACAGTATCTCGTCTGAAGCTCAGCGTATTTGGATTGCTTTCTAGTCGCGGCTATTTCCGCCGCTCCTCCTGCCGCTGCTGATGTCTCGGCCAAGTACGATGGCGCGAAAGTGTCAATGATTGTCACATCCCAAATCAGAGAACGCCCGCTTTTCCAAGGAATCAAGGTTTGGCCATCCGGTCTTTTCCCATCCAGTCGGGTAAGGCCAACCGGTTCCCTGATCGATGGTATGCCTGCCCTGATGAGACTGCGCAGCACAATATCGTTAATTGTAGAATGTCTTGCTTGTCTGCCGAAGCCCAGTGAGCAAGCCATTCCATGCGAGCCTCTGGCTGAGACCATTGTTCCACATGCGCATGCGTGTGGGGCACAGATGACCGCCCCTAGTCTCAAGCCCACTGCCACCCTCATCTCCTCGTCGTTCAGCCTTAGGCCTTGGGCTGCTAGCGGCAGGGCGAAGAGCCAGTCTGAAGCGTGTGGGGCCTGTATGGCGTTTAGCCTGGCCAGGTCATACGAGTCCCGGGCGCGCGATTCGATCCCCGACATGGCCGCTGACAGCAGCGGTGTATCCCATGAAGACTGTTTGCAGTCTGAAGATGGGAAGTCGGACGTTTCAGCGGTGCTCTGCTGCCATCTCGTTCTCATTATTTCCAAGATAGAATCCTCAGGCACCTGTGTCAGGGCGAGGATGAGCGATTGGGTGAGCTGAGATCTTGCGGCTGAGGCTAAAAAAGCTGGAAGTGCCAACGAAGATGCTCTTCTTATTCCCAACCCGCCCATCCTGATAGGCATGGAAGCGAGTGACCATTGATCGTCAGAGAGAGCGATGTTAAGAATGCTCTCGGTGCCATCACGTAATCCTTCGTCGAATTTCAAGAGGCCCGGGTGTTCATGACAAGGCGTGCAGCGGAGAATGTATATGAGCCTCGGAGCCCCAATTGAACATCGTAGTATCAGGATTGCGTCTTGTCTTGGTATCTGTTCCAGCTTTTTCATAGTACTTGCCAACCTCGATACGATTGAGTTTAAAGTATCGTTGAGGGCCTCACGTGGAGATAGTGGTGCGCCTAGCAGCTCTGCTGATGATGGATCTACGCGCAGGAATTGGTTCACCGGTTCTGGTAGGTCGATATTTGCGTCCTTGGATATTACTTCGCATTTTGAGCTGTTGATCGATAAGCCCAAACGTGCGCAACCTTCTTTAATTGCCATGACGTCCTCGCACACTTTCTTGTACCCGCCGCCCACGGTGAGATCATCTAAATAACCAAAGGCTAGCGGCGATTGTAAGTGAGTAAGAACTTCTTGGAGCGGTAGGCAAAAGAGAACCGGACCTAGAGGGTCTCCTTGTTGCGGGCCTTCCTGCGACTGTAGAGTGAAGTTGCCGTACTTCAAGCTGGATGGTTCTGCGTATGATAGATGACAGTAGGCGTAGAGTTCGGGGCACCACTCCGACAACGAGGATAACATGATGTCACGGTGCAGGCTGTTAAAGGCATTTGCCAAGTCAAGTTTAATGATTATGGTGTCTTCGCTCATGTGTTCCATGAATCTTCTCGAGGCATGAATAGCGGCTTCGGCTCCTCCTGGTACACCTACTCCCAGTTGTTTAGGGGAGAGGCGAGGTGTCGCTATAGGTATTATGTAAGCGTTTGCGCACTTCGAGGCCAGTCTACGCCACAAGTAGCCTATGACGATAGGTCTTAGGCCTCCTGAGCTTTTCTTAAGTGCAAACAGTGTGCCACCAAAGAGGATGGGGCGAAGCTCTTGTGGACAAATACCGGCCAGGAGCAGGTTTGTTAAGGCAGTCATTGCCTTCAGTAGCCCCTGACCTGCGACGTGGTCTTTGAGGAGCTCCAAGACGTGTTGTGGCCTATTATTATTATTATTATTATTATTATTATTATTATTATTATTATTATTATTATTATTATTATTATTATTATTATTATTATTATTATTATTATTATATTCATAATTATATAAGAGTACATAATTTTATGTTCAAGTGAATGCTCGTGTATCTATGCATGGGATTCCAGCTTGATGTTGTTGGGTGACAGAGTCTTCCTCTTAAAAGTTTCAGTTGCAAGCTGCGAAAGTTCATTCTCGAAACCTGAGGCTAATTCACACATATCTACGCAGCACCATGTCTCAAAAGAGGCTTACCAATTTGGCAATACTGTCGATTGAGAGAGAAACTGCTGCGCAGATTGACTTTAGCCAAGTTATCGACGACTTTGCGTCTGCAAAAGCGAGACGAGCAGACCTACAGTTTTAAACTTCTAATTTCTGACCGCAGTCTGCCAGTCCTGTAGCTGCAGTGACGAGTGTGATGTTACACTGTTTGAACGTTGCACTAATTAACTTTGATTATTTTATTTTATCCTTTGAATATTTTCAGTTCGTACTCGGAATGATTTAAATTTATTGTTTTTGTCTGAGAAAATGAAATCAGTGCGCAATGACTCATAGATGAACTGCTATGTCGATGGCAAATACTCCGAAGTGAAAAGTCGTTTGTCTTTTCTTTTCTCTTTGCCTGTTGGGCGATGCGATTCATATCTCTCTGAGGTCATAGACGAGTCTTCAACAATAAACAATAAACAACGCCATTGTTATTCTCTGTTGGACGTCTACCTGAAACTGACAAATGCCAATTGCAAACACCTGTTCATGATAACCGGGAACATCCGTCGTCTGAGAAAACGCGAGTCCATTGAAGAGGCCTATACCGTAGGCAACCAAGAGAAGGACTAAAGCACGGCGCCGGCCGCACCTCCGTCGCCGACATTTCTTGGGCGCCGTCGCCGATTTTTTTTTGGTAGGCGCACCGACTGAAATTGAGAAGCGCGCCGCCGCCGACACTATGAAGTCGGCAGCGGAGAAAGAGTGAGAACGGAGGATGATCGGGTAGAGCGGGTTGAGTGGATGGTGAAGAGTTGGCGAAGATATTTGGGCTGGAAACATTATAGGCCTATACCGTATAGGTATAGTGTTGCATGGAGTTGTAGGTTAGTGATAGAACTTTGAAGTGGATTTGCTGTTGAATTTTTAACCATTGGAGTGATTTCAGGATGGGAGTGATACGACCGCTTCACAAATGGATCGCCGTCTCACTCCATCATCCAATCCATCACCAAAGACAGAAACAGAGGCACAGACAGCGACGCAGACGGAACGGTCAGAAGAACGCATCGCTAAGAGACGGGAAGGCATGGAGGAACAGAGAAACAGAGAGAGGGACACAGAGGGGGAGAAATAAGAGGAACAGAGAGGAGAAGAGAGGGAGAAACAGAGAGAGAGAGGGAGAGAGCAAGAGAAGATGAGGGAAAGGCATTCAGAAAGTGTCGCAGAAAGGAAGAGAGACGGGCAGACATAGAGAGGCAGAGAGAGAAACAGAGGGAGTTAATTTGGCAAAAATTTCCAAAGCAAAGAGAAAGACAGAAGAAGAGAAACACAGACAGAAAGTGCGATAGAAAGTGAGAGCTAATAGCAGAGACAGAGAGAGACAGACGATTGGACATGGCCGATATAGACAGAGACAGACACCGAGTTAAATACAGAGTTAGAGGTGTATACGTAGAAAGCCAGAGCTTTCAGCAATGCACAACTATAATTATATACTTTGAGCCAAGGAATGTTGCCATTGATGTCTTTCATTGCAGATTGTCTGGAAAAATTTCATTTTCGTGCTTCCAATTTATTTATTTATTTATAATTCCAACGCCAGATTAGGAAAATTTAAAAAATATGTTATCGGTGAACAAATGATTGAATGCATGTATACGGTGAAACCTTTCAAGACACGCCAAAGGGACCAATAATGGTACAGGTTTCCAGACTCGGCAACTCTTTATTGTTGCAAACTCTGCCGCCATTTCCGCCATGCATTCTGCCTAACAACCTGCGACATGAACTCCTCAGCCTCTCTTTGCCTCTTTTGCGCAAACGCTTCAAGACCATTTTGCTCGATTGTGGCTTTATTGCGTTAGGTTGGGAGCGCTGCTGATGAGTCTCTCTATGTGAACTTGCAACTGCCACTACCATAAGGTAGACATAATTGTCTTAGAGATCATAATACTGTTACCGTTTAAACCATATGATAGAGTTGAATTTGTCCAAGTCGGTAACTTCAACATAACAAACGTACAGTTAAGAATCTGCTCAGAATCTGCATCCATTCTTTGGAAACAAAACTATCCGCTATAGGTTACCAACCATGGACGCAGAAATGAACAAAGAAGGATGTATGTCCGACCATGTGCTCCAAAATATTTCTATTGCAATTTTAAATGTCTATGTATATTGGGTAAAACGACAATTTTCAACTATTTATATAAGAAACAGTTTGTTCGTTGGTAAACCTTCTTTCTTGAACAGAACGTCGTTAGTCCATTTTGTCCAATCCGTGTCTAATTTTTTTTCCGCACTTGGATCGTAGACATCGTAACCTCTTTGATAGAAAAATTCCAGAAAGCGATCAACTCTTCGCCTTCCATCTTCCGTCATTATGTAGCGCCGGAGGTAGAACTCCCATTCCATCTGGATCATCACAACATCGATTTCATCGAAGAACTGTCCAGCACTTTTCCTCTAGAAAATCTTGATTTCTGCTCCCTGTGTATCGATTTTGATGAACGCTTTCTTGTGTCTTATGAATGGTATTCAATCAATCAATCATAAAATTTATATAGCGCCTCTTCAAGGGCTCTACTCAGAGGCGCTCCCAAGCCAGGCCTGATCATACAGAAAAGTCTTCAATTGGGCGTAGAAGGAAGCCGAGTGAATGCGAGGAGATGGCCGAAGGAAAGATGGCAAGACATTCCACGCTGTTGGACCGACAACAGAGAATGCACGGCGCTGCATAGTAGCAGTGCGGGCATGTGGAACCAAGAAGTCACCCCGAGAAGAGGAACGGAGGGCTGAGCGACCCTTAAGAGAAGAAGAGAGAGTGAAGATGGTGCACAAGTAGCGAGGAGCTGAACCCAAGACGCTTTGCCAGACGAGAGAGCAGAGCCGATATAGGATACGCTGCCGGAGGGGAAGCCAGTGTAGAGTATGATGCATGTAGGAGGATACGCTACCACAGCGAGGAATGGAACCAACAAGGCGCGCCGCAGACCGAAAGACCCTCTCAAGGGAGGACAAGCGGACTTGAGGAAGACCAGTGTAAAGAGAAGAGCAATAGTCTAGACGAGAGCAGACGAAGGCATGGATAAGAGTAGAAGCAGCAGAGGTTGAAAGAGAGCGAGCTACGACCCTAAGCTGACGAAGATGGTAAAAGCAGGAGCGAGACAAAGAGGAGAGGTGTTTAGTAAAGGTTAGTTCCTGATCAAGGATGACACCAAGGTCTCGTACAGAGGTAGAGAATGATATTAGAGGAAATTCAGCTGCAAGAAGGTTCAGGTCAAGTTTTGCCAGCTGCTGGCGGGTACCCAGCCATATGAACTGGGTTTTAAGAGGATTTAGTCTCAGGCGATTGGAAGAAAGCCAGGCAGACAGAGTGTCAGTTGCACGAGACATCGAGCGAACAGCACTCAAAGCATCCCTAACAGAACAATGCATGTAAGACTGAAGGTCATCAGCGTATGAGTGGCTCGAAAGATCGCTGGAAGCGAGAACAGATTCGAGGTCGCTGGAAGCGAGAACAGATTCGAGGTCAACAGTATTAGTTTGTTGAGTACAGTCACTTTAGCCGACAGACATCTAGGACAGGATCCTCTACCTGACATGAACGTATC
>JACEVL010001495.1:0-15000 GCA_020284085.1 Aporrectodea caliginosa
GTAGGGGAAGTAGCGTCGTCTATCAGTACAATGTTGAATGGTGTTGCATTTGACAGTTGTTGGACGTTGGGGCTTTGTATCCCAAGTAATTAAAGACTTGTGGGTGGTGGGGCTTTTGCTGCATGGCCTGCACTTCGGTTGATCTCTCACCACCCTTTTCTTGACCTTTATATTGCATTAGTGATCGTCTGAAGAAAGAAGGTTCCGCGGGCACCCTCTTTGAACTGGTTGATGTTGCTTCGTTGCGTCTTTAGTGTACATATAGACCGTTTTGAGAGGTTCTTCTATGTATTCTATAAAAGCCCAGATGCATACATTGGCCTACTAGTCGGGTCAAAGTACGAAATAAATACGGTGAACCCCAAAAAATTGCAAGAAAACGTTTTATGTTGATTTTCTGCTGTATTAGGTCTGGGGTAGAACATAAGTTACCAAAAGTTGGACAAAATCGGAACACGGCATCACCCCCAAAATGCATTTTAACCAAGATGGCGGTCAATAATGGCGATTTTGTCCAACTTTTGGTATATTCTTCCCCAGACCTAATACAGCAGAAAATCAACATAAAACGTTTTCTTGCAATTTTTTAGGGTCATGTTGTATATCTATCCGACTATACATAGTTAAATAGGCCTTGATGAAAAGTTTAAAGGTGCATCTAAGTCAACAAATGAAATTATACGTTTTCAAATAGTATTTTAATAGTTCTTTACATCGAAAATACTTAAGATAACTGCACTGCACATTAGGCCTAAAATAAGTTAACAAAGTTTCACATTTTAATTCGTGTAGGCATAATTAATATACCTTTGCTTGGACTTAAGCAAACTGTAGGCCCTAATGCTACTGTGAAACATGTGACCACGAAGTCCATCGAGTTCGATCCCTATGTCAGCTGTAATGGCGGTGACAGAATCAGTGAAGCCGTTGTGTTGAGCCGTTAACAATGTTTATTTGAATAAATAAGAAAGGACATGTGTACTCTTTCTTTTAGAAACTGCACAGACTATTTTGAATTGAACCAATTTTAAAAGCGACCTTACACGATAGCTGTGCCAAGTTTCAACTCATCTGTCTTCGCATTTAAAACTTCCAAAAATCCAAAACTCTAACATTATTCCAATGCCACTTCTCTCTCCCTTTTGCGAAACCAATCCACCGTCTTAGTCGAAGTTAAATTATTTCAAGTAGGCCTGTAGGCTCCGTGTGCATAAGAACACATTTAAACGACGTATTACTTATTTTGGCACCAATGATATGTTGCAAAATACATCAAGAGAGTTAAACGCCGGTTTAAACCTGTGTGTAAACAATAATTGGCAAACGTTTCCGAGATTCTCAGAGATAATCGAGTCTCAAACAGCAGCGTAATATTTAAGGCATTTGGTGTCCATGTGATAATACTCGCATATATTTATGGTCTGAAAAAGAAACGAAAATCGATTTCTTCAAGCTCTCGTATCCTGCTTCTACTCCTGCATCACCCCATGGCCACCATCAACACCGATTCCCACCATGGTACCATGCTGTCTCCTCGGTTTTACCTTCCCGGATTCTGCCCTGGCACCGGAAATGACCTGGCTATTACGGACTTAATTTGATATAGCGCTAGTTGTAAGCTGGCTTCTCTGACGTGGCTTTTGTGTGGCGTTGAGACATTTAGCAGATCTGCATATAAATGCATTACATTACATTACATATGGACTGCATCACCATTATAATACATGTGACGTTGCAGTTGGTCCTGTTTCTTCAGCTAACAAGTGGCGCTATATAAATGTTCTCAATTAATGATGGATGAATAAAAACAAAGCCTGTTTCGGTCTTTACGATTAAAGACTAACTATTGAACGAGGACATTATCGGAAACTTGACTGATGGAAGGACGGACAGAAATAGCGACCTGTAACGGAGGACGCACAGTGTCACGAGCCCACGAGGGATCGAGGGTTCTAAGGGCTTAAACAAGTCTTTTTGGTTCCGAGGTTCCGATCCGATTCGCGACAATTCTCCAACGTCCTTTAAGATCAACGAACAGTGAGTGAGCGATTGGGATACAACTTCAGGTCGACTTCTCGCACAGTCATACGGACAACTATTTACAAATGCAAACAATAGACTTACAACAAGCCTTATAACAGACTTAGGCCTACAACAAGACTTACAACCAGCTTTCTTCGTCTTTAACGTGCATGAGTGAAGAAATCAGAACAGTAAGAAAGGAGAATAGCAGTAACCAAAGAGTCAAATCAGGGCAGATTTAGGCGGGCGATGGGACGGACGAACATGCAGCGTATGTTCAACTCCAGTCTACAGCAGAGACGATTGCATGCATGGCCGTGCGCAACGATCAACGTCTGTGTGGGCCCGATATACACGCAGCCGACTACGCATCATCAGTCACGACCGGGCAGTTGAGGACGCCGCCGACGCCGCCTCTGCCTACAGGACCGACTCCTGGCAACGACCGACACGTATTATAGGAAGCAAGACTACACTCGGTCGGTCGGTCGTTGTGTGTGTCCCACGCAACAGCAGACGACATCTGATCCTACTCATCCAGAGCGGAAATCAACGCATGCGTAAATCTGGCGTCTGTTCTGCGCTCTCGAAAGACGAGCATCTGTTGAGATTCTATTATTTACGGTCAGAGAATTTGGTCACGAGAGACATAAGTTATAGCCTAATATGGGAAAGACAATTTCATAGTCGCTGTATGAGTTTACGACGTGCACGTTAGCTCCAATTATATGGGTCAGAAGGTAAGGTCAAATCAAATTTATTATAGTCAAATTTATATAGGCCTACATATTAGGCCTACAGAACTGTAAATATACTCGTGTAAGTATTTATGATGACCTCTTAATTATCCGTTATCTTGAACATTTTGGCTCAGCCGCCTATTGCGAAAGAATTGCGTTGCGGATATTCTGAATTGCTTTACACAAGGAAAAGAAAGACGAGAAGGAGGAGGACGAGGAGGAGGAGGAGGAGGACGAGGAGAAGAGGACGAGGACGAGGAGGAGGACGAGGAGGAGGACGAGGAGGAGGACGAGGAGGAAGACGAGGAGGAGAATAAGACGACGAAGACAAAGGAAAAAGAATGAAAAGGCTGATTTTGTTTCTACAATGATAAGTCCAAAAATATAGCATAATTAGCACGACACAGCCTAATATAGGATAGTGTAGCACAGCATACAATAAACAAAGGCAGAAAATAAAAGAGCATAATATTGCATGGTAAAAATAAAAATAAATAAAAGAGCATAATATTGCATGGTACTGCACTTAGAGTGGTTAATGAGGCTAATCATCAGCTTCTTCGAATTCTCTTCTAAAACGTTTGCTTGTCTATGCTATGTTATGCGAAGATTTATTAAGCGCTGTTATCGTAAAGCACAAGCCACAAGTCGCTGACCCATAAATCCAGAATCCCAAGATCTAAGGAGAGGCGCTAAATAAATGTGTGTTTATAACTACAATTACACACCCAGAGCGAGAGTCAGCGAGACCACCATGCAGATGGAAAACTGAGCCAGATGATAACCAAATCAGTTTAAACGAATCTTTAGTCGATGCGTGGATGATATCAGAGCAGAACCGACAGCGGGGACAGCGAACTAATACTCTACAGGTGACACAAGCAAACAATGGAACTCTGGCTTGGGCTCTAACAGAAGTCCTGGTTTACAAATCCGATGCTCGTGTACTATAGCAATTGTAATTGTAATTGTAATCTGACATCTATAAAGCGCTACTTCAAGTAGAAACTCATCGGTGGCGCTCCTGACCCGAAACAGTTAAACTAAACAGCGGACTGTTGAACACGGAAACAGTTTGAAAGTAGACCAGAAATTGTAAAAAATGACTACTTAAATGCATTGTAAATGCAGTGTCTGTTATTGATCACGATATCTAGGAAAACAGCGTCGGCAATTTCCGTCTAAATTAATACTTACATACAAAACCTCTTGTACGATAAATCTGTCGGATATTGTGCGCTGTTTCCCTAACAGTGGATGTTGTTTACTTAAGATAGAAACGACTTTGCCCTTAGCAGCATATTCTTTTCTGCACACTGACGATCTTAAAAGACGTCAATATAATTCCATTCCGATTCCTGTCTTTCAGATATTGAAAGCTGACGCCCTCCAATTATTTTCATTCATAGCTCAGATTTTTATACGAATCTGCGTTCTAAAATTCTCCACCGTGAAAGAACAGTAGGCCTACTTTAATGTTCAGTTTGAATAGAGTTTGTGCAGCACATTTTCGGCTACCACGGTGGTAAAATCACTTTGGAATAGCAACATATCTGTATTTATCTATGCATAAGAAATGAGGATTTTAATATGCGTAAATAGGAAACCCCAGAACCGATACACGTAAACTTTGACAGTATTGATTACAAATTACGAACTTCAGCTAAATTTAATAAAGCACGCCAATAGGCCTACATGTAAAACTTTAATGAAGGATAAAGTTTAAAAATATTATAGTTGTAAGTTATATTTTTGTTATTTGCAAGTGCCATATGTAGGGGAGACCGGGGCAGGAGTGGCATGGTGGGTAAGAGTGGCACCCCATACTAGCCAGAAAACGGCCACCATTGTAGAATCTTTACCTTGCGTTTTAATAAGCCGGTTTGACATGATACACAATGGAAAACTTTATTTTGCAGAAGAGCTGTCACAACTATTTTTGTTTCAATTTTTAAGATTTTCGTCTAATTTGAGTTTTTTAAAGGCGATCTTTGATCAGCCTCTACTTTTTTAATAGAAGGTATGGCACTGTTTGTATTGTGTTATTTATAAGATCTAATATTCTTCTTTTAAAATGAACATTATCGTACGTCACATCTTGATCCTTTCATAACGAAAAGAATCGCTAAGGCGAGGCATAGCTATGGGGCAAAAGAGGCAAACCATCTGCCGTTTTTGCCCCACGGCACGTCACTTTTGCCCCTGAACATGGGGCAAGAGTGGTACTTTTGACATTTGCCATTATATTTTTCCTACATTATTTAGTTGCTCCTTAAATTAACTTTAACAATTAAGAATATATCTGAAACTTTATTCAGTCCATGAAAGCAGTAACAGTATAGACGGGAGCTTACGTATACAGGAGCCTCCGCATCACGAGATACCACATTGCCACATCCAGAAGCTCTAACAAGCTACATACATGTGTTAACCACATTCACTACCACAAATAAAACTTGTCTAAACAAGCTGAGTACATCAAAGGCTACTCTTCAAGCCAGAACTTCAATGTGACCGCAACAACATTTGGATTGGGCCTACGCCATAAACGCAGAATTTAACCTGAGGTTTGCAAATGCTGAAATTATACTGATGGGATATCATAGCCGAGAGCAAAGGCTAATACCAACTCGCGTCGCAGCAAGAAGTATTCAGGTTATCGACCCCCAACCTCCGTGCATCTTAGACCAGCATTACCACGTGCTCCATCATGGCATAACCGAAATCTGCGAAAATCACCAACAGACTTTCTGTTGGGGTTGGACATCCAGTCACAACAGGCCGATACACATAAGCTAAACCAGCCCGCAATCGATATGGAACTTGCCTGCTCATCCGAGCCTGTCATTATTCCAGAACTCCGCTAATCGACGTAGAACTAATCTGCTCATCTGAAAATTCCAACAAACTTGAAGATGAGCCAAATCAGCCAATGTATGGTTGCAGAAGTCGCACATTCAGCTGGACTTCCCTGCAGGCCTATCTATAAGTAATTCCCTGATCTCTGAGATACATAAATAATTAATTAATTAATATTTATTATACAATGAACTAATGTTACTTATACTTTGCCACATTGCCTCCAATTTTTCTGCTATTTTAACAATGCTTATTACTAGATACACGTACATTTAAACTAATAATAAATTTTTTATAACTTCATTGCATCATCCAGCCGTACTTCGATACAAGTCCAGTAACGATGCTGAGCTGCACAAATACGACAAAAGCACCATGCCCAATAGCCAATGTGTCAGTGCTGGACATCAGTACTTGCCCGCACATCCGCACACCAGAAGCAGAGGAGCCAGAAGTAGAAGAAACAGAATCAGTAGCAGCAGCAAAAACAGATGCAGCAGAAACAGAAGCAGAACCAGCAGAAACAGAAGCAGAACCAGCAGCAGAAAAAAGAGAAGTAGAACCAGCAGCAGAAGAAACAGAAGTAGAACCAGCAGCAGAAGAAACAGAAGCAGAAGCAGCAACAGATGAGTACTATTAAAGATAGAGAGCGGAAAGTGTCACCAATTTCTACTGTATTTATTGCAGAGAGCTTTACAGCGACCCACCCGAAAAAACTTTTATTCAATGCTTAGCATACAAATACGGTCACGTGGAGGGAGAGAGGAGCAGAGGAGGGCAACGGAAGACCTGGATGGACAACATCAAAGAGGACCTTCAGAGGAGGGGTACAGATATAACGAAGATCGGCAGCATAGTACGGAATAGAGAACACTGGAGAGGCTTCATAGGGGCCTCATCGTCGGGAAACTGACGGAAGAGAAATAAGAAGAGAAGAAGATACAAATACTGGTGCCATGAAAGCTGCGCCCCTAATGAGCCCGGCGACAAGCAATTTAAATGTGATAACTGTCGTTAACCACAATTTTTTCTTACTTAGATCGTAAATACGACTGACAGTTTTAATTCACTTTTCGTTACTGTTGTTAACTGTCAATTAAATAGTTAAGATAGCCTAGCTACCATTGGTCATGCCTCCATGTTAAACTTGCCCCAGGATATGCCACTCTTGCCCTAAGTGTTGGGGCAAGAGTGTCAAAATTATCTGGTTGTGTTTTGCACGTTTTGCAAAATATTTTACCATATATAGTCAATTTTAAAGGTTTTTCTGTTAGCCTTATGAGTTACCTACATGCCTATGAAAAAATTGTGGCATTATGTTATATATTTTCGGAAATATAACAGGTTTTCTAAAAAGGTGCCTCTCTTGCCCCAGTCTCCCCTATTGTGCTGCTTTTAACGTTCATCTCATAACATTGGCTGACATTTAATGTCGTTTAGGTTGACCATAATGAGCGCCTCGGATTGATCTTTCTTGAAGGGCACAATTTCCAATTCCAACAGTAATTCTTAAACTGCTCTTTCGCAGTCAATTGAAGGTGATTAAATTTCTGATGTACGATATCTGAATGTCCTTTCTACATGTATGTTCATCATTACAATGGTGGAACTTTAAATTTCGGGTAGGCCTACTGCCCGTAGATAATCAAATGGACTTTATTGCTATGGGATCTGTTCGAACTTCATCAGGGTCTAAGTGGGCGACCCGCTGTTGCGACCCATAGTGCTCTACAGTTCCTTAGTAACCCAAGAAATAACGTATGCACACACATGTCCACTATAAATCTTTGTCCTCCCAAGTCGACTTCAGCACCCTACCTCCCATGAATTTCACATTAAATCTTCGTTTTCATCTCCACGTGCATCATTGGCTGCGCCTCCATATACAGGCAAGTACAAAATGGTACAACCAGCTGTTCTTCTTACAACCGCTTAAAAAGTTTTATTGTCCTCTAGGATACGCTCTCAAAAACTTAGCTTTTATAAAGTTATATTGTCGCTTTATAACTGCGTTTAAAAACGTAGCTATTTGATGATCAATCAATTCGCAGCTCAGCTTTTTTACGACAAAAAAATTTCTGCAGATCTATATAGAAAACGACTACCAATGCAAGTGCAGGTTACCAATGCAAGTGCAGGTTACCGAAGCACGCTGCTAACCATTTGACCCAACTTTGACTACTTTAGTGAGTGAAGCTGTTATAAACACTCGATTTATGTAGCTGCTCTTCTTACATTTTATTACTCAGAGGCGATCTTAACCCAGCACAGCAAAATGAGAAGGTGTTTAGTTTTGGACAGATGTCGCCAGTAGCATATGTAAGGCAATACACAACGTATTGATCATGTGTTCATGTGTTAATTAACTAAACCGACTGTCTATGGTAATTTACGGCATTGACTCGATTTCAGGACATCGCTTATATCTACTAGAAATAAACGGAAGTTGTCAGCAGAGACCGAGAAAACAATGACGACAGTCGAAGGTTATTCGATTCATAGACGAACGACAACAATGATTTGGTTCATCTGCCTAATGATCGAATCGATACCAGTGGAATCAGACAACGGTAAGACAGGACTAATACAATTATATAACAAATAATATAGATATAATTAAATATACCATATCTGTATATACGATCTAAATTTATACATACAGGCATGTATACGTACATACATGCAAACATACATAGCCTACGTTCGTTCGTATTTACACGTATGTACTTACTTTTATATAATTATATAAATAAACAAATAATACAGATATATAGATACTTTGTCTGCATACATACATGCAAACACGCATGTATACATACGTACTACAGACGCAAACATACACACAATCGTTCGTACGTACATGTATATATACATACTTTTGTACGTAGGGCCTATTTAGTTACGAGCATGCGTGTGTATATACTATATATACAATTAAATATATACACGGGCAATAGAATCTACATTGCCCTGATCTAATGATTCATATAGCGCCTTTATCACAAAGCCAAACCTATCAGTCTAAGGTCGGTTCGAGTGAATCGCAATCAATAATCACAATCGATTGGAAAGGCCAGATCGAAACCCGATAGATCAGATATAGCGGAAGCCAGGGTATACGGTGGCTATGCAAGTTGAAAGAGAGACATACATACACACATACATAAGCCTACATGCATCCATACAAACATCCATACATCCATACAAACATCCATACATACATACATGCATACATACATCCATAAATACATCCATACATACATACATACACATACATCCATACAAACATCCATCCATACATACATACATACATACACACATACATACATACATACATACATACATCTGTACATAAGCATATCAACATGCAGAACTGTCAAAATTACTTTTGTCTCATTATTTTACCTGCAGCTTTGCGTCGCAAATAAATCTAACGGAATTTTATGGATATTCTGGGCTTTGATATAAGAACGAAGTCTAAGCTTAATTAAAGTTTATGGAAAAGTCTATTCGCTTGCTGTGCTGTTAAAAACAAAGTCAATTAATTCATGGTGAAAAATCCAGGCATACGTATAGACGTATAGATAGGATTTCGTCTGAAATAATAAATCTAAAAAATTGTTTCCTTCAATGGCTGCATGTAATAAATGGTAAAATATTGATTAAATATATAATATATTTCTTAGAGAATTTTTTATCTATAGCGCCTGTTAGGGATCGTGATAAAGATGCCGAGGATCATGTGATCAATGAACGCCTGTTCATCAATATAGACCAAATCAGTTGCAACGAAAACTTAATACCATTAGAATGATGATGATGATGATGATGATGATGATGATGATGATGATGATGATGATGATGATGATGATGATGATGATGATGATGATGATGATGACAACGATGAAGTTGCTGGTGATCATGATGCAGATAGATGCTGAAGATGATGACCCGATTCTGCAATCATGATCGAGATGATGATATGCAACTGAAAAAGAAGAAGATGATGATGTTGACGATGATTGAAAATGATGATGATGGTGGCGATGATGATAACGAAGATGATATACTTCATAGTAATCCAAAGACACGTGTATATCTGATCATTCCAAAAACAATCCTGATAAACCTTTTATTCGTTATTTGAGGCTGTGAAAAAATGCATGGGCTGTAGAAAAATGCCTGGTGACAGTTCACTTTTCTATCGCTGCGAACCGTTTATTTTTTAAGTACCTCGGGTTAGAACACAGCTGATGTCGAGCCTCTGTCCACAGATACAAATTATTAATTGAAAAATATTTACGATATATGTGCAGTGCTTGTGCACGTTCATATACAACAATACATTCATAAATGTGCAATTATGTAAACATTAATATATGTTATATGGCATTATGCATTTGCATTCATAAAACATAGCTTGGCACGGTATAATTGAAGATGAAAAGAAATATATATATATAAATTATATATATATATATATATATATACATATACATAAATACACACATATAATTTATCTGTGTATTTAGCCTGCAAAGCATTATTACAGCCCGTAGCAGTTTTCGTTGACAGAGATATAATTTTCGATAACTTGGGCAAGTGCGTTTGCAGCAGGTGCCTGCTCGTACTGGCTTCGATTAGGCATAGAGAGACATACGGACAGACAGACAGAGACGGCGAGAGAAGGCTAGAGGCAGATATAGACACAGTGAGAGAAGAGGATCTGATAAGCGCAACAGTGTGCCGCAATATTACGCCGTGCGTAGTACATTGGACGAGAGGCCAGAAACTATAGTAACGAATCAAATTTAATTTCCACTGGTCCACTCATCATGTCATTTGCCTCCCTCAGGCAAGCCGCGCTCGGCTCATGCAGCGTCTGTGCAACCACACTCCATTATTACTACACAGGTGCGCCATGCAGGTACACCAATTAGCGCACCACAGCTACATATATATATATTATATCTATATACGTGTATTTATATAGTATCAGGTACTATATATACAAATAAATATGTCGTATATATATATATCTAATATCGCATGTATCATATTCACCGTGCAGAATGCATGAATACACATGGAGTATAAGATTATATGTATATAATAAGTGTGTGTATATGCCTATGACACAGCCGCGCTTCCGTATAGAAGTTTCAATTAAGAACTCGTAATTAAATCATCATTTACACTGTCGCTGTTTTTGTTCCTGTCGTATCAAAAAACGTGGTTTATTATGAAATTCATTTTCTTCGACGCCGCAGTCGACCTTCCGAGCATGCGCAGTCGAATCGTATTAGTCTATGGTCTCATTAGTCGATGGTCCGCAACAAAGACCCAACGTAACAGAGACCGTGTCACAATAGGATCCGACTATAATGTCGGCTTCCTATAGCACCGTTAAAAGATCCATGTCCACGAAACAGTAGACTGAAATTTCTTTCTGTCGAGCGAGTCTTACGGATGGTAAGATTGAATCGGGGGAATTTGAATGGAAGAATTCAAGTCAGATATTTCCTCCGAAAAAATGTTGACTTTGGGAAAATTAATAAAACTACTACTGCTTTATTTTCTTTGTCCTCCAGATCCACGTTCTATGCTAAATGTAAATGTTTTTATACAGCGACCGTGTGGCCTCGACCCTGCTCATATGTTCAATGAATTGATCTGGTGAGATCTTCACCACCGATGCTCGTTTGAATGGGCGCCACGCCATTTCAAGTCCCCGTGTACGGACGATGCTAGCCGGAGATTTAAATCACTTACATAAGTCAGCTTCGGGAGGCGAACCGCACAGTCTACGCTATGTAAAATACAGACCAAAGAATATTTAACTTTGATCCAATGATCTGATATGCTTTGATCCGTTCTAAACTAATCTAGTATAATCCAATTCCGTGGTGTCTAACCATGAGTCTAAACCAGCCTTAGAAGCTGCTTTGCCTGCTCTGTCTGATCTCTCTGGCAGCCGGACTCGGACCTCCACTGGACATTGATCTCTGATACGACGCAGCGCTCGTGAATAAGCCGGTGCCCTGCGCTCAGAGCTTTAGAAATTTGTAGTTTACGATAACGATTACGATGTGAAAAAAGTAATACAAAGAATCGGTTTTAATGTGTTCAGCGACTAATGCTGAGGTCTGGCCCATCAGTGATGTCTAGACTTTTCTACAACAAGTCTTGTAGACGAATCGGTTGTCTACATTAGTGCATCCTAATCGTAAGCGTAAACCCCAAATTTCTAAAGCGTTGTTTGAAAGCTAAGTGTAGGACACCAGGTTATTCACATGTGCTGCGTCGAGTTTGAGGGGTTGTCCAGAAGATAGTCAACAGGAAATCCAAGTCCGGTTGCCAGAGAGCGGAGAAAGAGGAGTTGCTAAGGCAGATCCCTAGGTCGAGAAGAATTGGAAAGAACAGGATCAATTGAGTCAGGGAAGACTAGCCTATATAATTTTGAATTGAAAGCCCGATGTGTGATAGAAAGAGGAGCCTGAGGTATGTTATGGTGCGTGAGTGGCAGCATTGATGGAGGAACTGAAAATTTGAGGAATTCTGGAGCAAGATCGTTCCAGAGTGTGGTATGTAGCTTGGCATTGAGAGCATGAGATGAGTAGTGACGGGGGTCGCGAAAGACTGAAACAAGATGATGATCGGGTAGAGCGGGGTGGATGGATGGTGAAGTGTTCGCAAAGATACTTGCGATGGGAATATGATAGTGAGTAGTAGGTTAGTGGTAGAACTTTGAAGTGAATTCGTTCTGTGGTTTTTAGCCAATGGAGTGATTTGAGGATGGGAATGGTATGGTGATGCTTGGGTGTTCTGGTGACAGCTGGGGTTTGAAGTGAGTTATGCCATGGCTAAGGGAGGCCATACCGCCCTTGTAGCGGTATGGCCTGTTACGGCGCCATATAAATTGTCGTTATTATTATTATTATTATTATTATTATTATTATTATTATTATTATTATTATTATTAAGGAGCGAGAGGACAAGTAGAGTTCCTGTTGGGTGGTGTTAAGTGAAGCCAGATTGGTGGATTGGTGGAGGTTGAGTGGGAATTGCATGAAAATGCCCAACGCTACATGTTAATATAAAAGCGCCATAGAAGTCTTGGTTTTTGGTTATATACTGCATTAGGATACTAATATGGACCATGGATTAAATCAAACAAATTAATTCCTGAATAGATCATTATAATAGGCTAGAGTCTTGCAACGTGTGTATCTTCAGATATTTTACAGCGAGTTTTAGTAACAATAGTCGTATTTCATAATGTTAGCTAATTATGTAAATGACATTTAGGAGGAATGACTACAGTAACTGAGTACTGTACAACGGAGACGTTTCGAGCGAACTGCGCGGACGACGCAGTGATTCTGATGCAGGAGGCTCTGTACGGTCGAATGAAGCTGGGTCGATGCATCCAGATACACTACGGTGAGATCGGTTGCCATGTCGACGCCCTGGAGATTGTAGATGGGAGGTGCTCTGGACGTCGCCAGTGCGAGATACATGTTCCGGACAAGGAGATTCACGACCTCAGTACCTGCACTCATCAACTCGTCATGTATCTGAACGCATCTTTCATTTGTCTGCCAGGTAATCAGTGATTCTACTTACCGCTTCTCATAGGTTCTTCTCAATAAGTGTAGGGAGCCGCTGTAGTCCAGACGGTTGCATTCTAGCATTATGAGCCTACAGTTGGAGGTTTCAAAGGTCGGCATTTTCTAGTGAACTCAGTTATGAAAGAAGTGACTATGCATGCATGCACTGACGGTGGTATGTCGAGGGAATGGACTAGACCAATCAATCCTCACATGCCGAGGCTTAGACAATGGGAAGCGCTTACCCTTTAGTTAGGTTTTACCATTTAGAAAATAACTGTTTGTTATTGTTGTTGTTGTTGTTGTTCTTCTTCTTCTTCTTCTTCTTCTTCTTCTCCTCCTCCTCCTCCGTCTCCTCCTTCTTCTTCTTCTCCTTTTAATATCTTCTTCCATAGTTTTATCTCGCGAATGACAAACTTCGGTGATTCACCGCAACTGTTGGACTGAGTCAAAGCGTTGGAGCGCAGAAGAATAATTTATAGCAATATATGGAATGATGCTGGGGATAACGACACGGCTGCTGCTCCTGATGATGATGATGACGATGACGATGACGATGACGATGACTATGACGATGACGATGACGATGACGATGACGATGACGATGACGATGATGATGTTTCAGTGCACGAGAACATTCCATCGAAGTGTTCTTCATCGATTCCTCTGACGTTGACCGAAGAATCCGGTTACCTCGCCCATCCGCACAGTTCTAGCGACGAGTGCTTCTGGACCATCCGTCTAGCCGCAGGATTACGGATCAACGTCACCCTGCTCGACTTCGGGGTCTCTCGCCACAAGAGGAGCTCTGGGCCGATGGGAGGAATCCGACCCCTGGAGTGCTACATGTACGCACACATCAAGGAGTCATCGCACGTGAGGACAAGGATCTGCAGTGGCCTGGAAAGGGAGAGGGTCGTCTATCTATCGGAGACGAACTCCATCGAAGTGGAAACACATACCATCAGAGTGGAGAAGATAGGAGGAGCAGAGAAAAGTGGAATAGCTGGAACAGGAGGAGGAGGGGTGAGAAACGTCGAGGAAGAATCGTCCTCCGTTTCCTTGGATTCCGATGGAATAAGATATCTCTTGAAATACGAAGGTAAGATGGCATAGCAATCAGAATTATCATTTGCTTACAAAGTGAGGGCGGTTGTTGGAAAGACTTCTGAGCATTTTCGTAGTAGCGCTCGTGAATAAGCTGTTGCCTTGCGCTTGGCTTTGAGAGGCGCTTTAGAAGTTTGGAGTCTACGATATTTATCATTATTATTTTTGTATTATTATTATTTGTTATACCCCGAGGTACATATGATCCGTCAGGGACTTATTATTATTTTTTTTTAAATTATTATTTTTTTAAATATCCGGAGAAAGAAAGATGTTTTCTGGAACGGTTTATCCCTCGGCAAGATCCGGCTCCGGCTGCTTATTATTATTATTATTATTATTATTATTATTATTATTATTATTATTATTATTATTATTATTATTATTATTATTATTATTATTATTATTATTATTATTATTATTATCATCATCATCATCGTCGTCATCATCATCATCATCATCATCATCATTATCTTATCATTATCTCATTATTATTATTATTATTATTATTATTATTATTATTATTATTATTATTATTATTATTATTATTATTATCATTATTATTTATTATTATTATTATTATTATTATTATTATTATTATTATTATTATTATTATTATTATTAGTTGCCTGCATAGTCTTTGTTGATTATGTTGGAAAGAT